>CM053745.1:61398028-61409412 GCA_028658305.1 Pachyuromys duprasi | reverse complement strand
GCTACCTCTATTGAAACTAAACAATGCTTGCCTTTGTAAGCACCTGGGGCCATCAGGCTGACACCATGTGCCAGGTATCGTGAGAGGCATCAAGGATGAAACGAAAGACATCATATCTGCCAGACTGCCTTGAAATCTTTAAGAGGAGAAAATAACGTATGCATACGTACACGATGAAATGAACACTGAGAGACACAGGAAAGAGCCACTGGGAGACAAAAGAAATAGTCACTGAGGGACATGGAAAATAGTCACTGAAAGACATAAGTAATAGTCACTGAGGAACACAGGAAACAGCCTCTGAGGACAGGAAACAGCCACTGAGAAACTAAAAAACTAGCTACTGGGAGACATAGGAAATAGCCACTGAGGGACACAGGAAATAGCTACCAAGTTCACGAACTAGCCACTGAGTGACGTGAGAAAGAGCGTGAGGGGCAGGAAACAGCCACTGAGAAACATAAGAAATATTCACTGAGGGACACAGGAAATAGCCACTGAGAGCACAGGAAACAGCCACTGAGGGACACAGGAAATAGCCTCTGAGAGACTCTCAGAAACTAGCCACTGAGAGACAAAAGAAATAGTCACTGAGGAACATGAAAATAGCCACTGAGAGATATAATAGTCATTGAGGAACAAAGAAATAGTCACCGAGGAACACAGGAAATAGTCATTGTGGAACACAGGAAATAGTCACTAAGAGACACAGGAAAAAGCCACTGAGGGACACAGGAAATAGCCATTTAGGAATAGAAAGGCTCCCTCGAAGTGCTAGATTTTAGGTAAATCCTGGTGAGCTTAGAGGGAAGTGGCAGGTATTTCCTATGCCTCACCCAATTCAAGATGGCCTAGTGGGCATGGTAAGCTATTTGGGTTTTGTCCCAAAGGAGAAGGAAAATGCAGATATGCATGAACAAATATATAGCATCATTGTGCATAATTTAATGTCACGGTCCCTCTGGCTAGTTTCTGAGGGACAGAGAACAGGGCACTGATGTGACTGGTTGAAGTCTGCAGAGACCCAAGGAGCAATGGATAGGAGTGACATACGTCAGCCAGAACAAGACACTTTGGGGAGAGGTGAGCAAAGACAGAGGGCAGAGCCAGGGAGTGCCCTGGCTCACGGTCACCAAGCTCCGGGGTCCATCCACTCCCACAGAGCCACAGGCTGAAGCTCCTCCTGCCTTCTCCCCAGGTCCTCTGGCCGCCACCTCCCAAGTGCTGAGGTTACAGATGCGTTCTACTGTGCCCAACATGAAGTCCCATCTGTACCTCAGTTCTTCTGGTGACAACACCACAGCACAGGGGTGACAGCAGCAGATGTGTGGCTTGCAGGACATCAACCTGCATGCTCTGAATGAGCATGCTCCCCTAGCCCATCTTCTCTTTGAATGCTTATCTCTAGGAAGTGGAGCTGTCTGGGAAGGACTAGGAGGTGTGGCCTGGCTGGAGGGGTGTGTCACTGGGCCTGGAGGTTTCAGAAGTGCAGGCCAAGCTCTGTGGCCTGCAGACCAGGAAGTAAAGCTCTCAGCTCCCATGACAGCGCCATACCTGTCTGCTTCTTGCCCAGAGAACTGACCAAACCTCTGAAACCATAAGCAATTAATGGCTTCCTTCATAAAAGCTGCCTTAGTCATGGTGTCTCTTCAACAGAACAGTGACAGACACAATAGGTAGGCATCTAATATCTGTGGAGAAGCTGCCCCTCAGCTCCGTTTCCCCATGGCTCAGAACACACCCACCATTGCAAGGAGCTTCTCCCGGACGGTTCTGCTCGGAATTCACTATGAGGAAACACATTCCAGTCCCCAGCAGCACACATATCAGGTGACCGAATTTAATTTTATTAATAAAAACTTCACAATCACAGGTGATTTAAACATTCTCAGTGAAGAGAATCAGGATGCAGAAAGAAACCACTGTAATATTTTTCTTGAATATATACAATATTCAAAGAACTAAAATCAAGTCAATACACAGACTTTTTTTTTTCAGCTTAGAAACTATTTATTATGCTGTCAGCACAGAGAAACACCATTAAAGTGTAAGAAAGGACCTGTAGGCTTATCACAACAGCCGGCAGAAACCACTCCTGAATAAATGAATAAAGTGACACTCAATTTATGACACAGCCCAAGAAATCAAGAAAGCCATCATTGTAAAATTGTTAAATTTTATGTTTCTCCCCCGGCATGTCCCATGGGATTTTGCAAATGTGCTTTTGAGGTGAGGAGGCAGCGTTATGGCAGTGAATACGTGAACCAGCCAGGTGTGGCTCTGCTGCGCTGTCGTCATCACGTGCACACGCGCACACTCGCCCGTTCCCCTTCCAGCCCGTGTCTGCAGAAGGCCTGCAGGGTGAGGGGACGCCTGCATTCCGCCTGGAGGAGGGCTGGTGCAGGCTGGGAGCATGCACTACCGACGCTCAAAGCTCGCTCACGTCCCCTCACGTCCCCGCTCCAATCAGTCTCCCAGCGGGAAAGAAGCACCACTCTCCTAACGCTCACGTGCACTAGCGCCCTTACACTCAATTTAAAGCCTCCTCGTACTGTACCCAAGGTCACAAGATGTTTGGCTCTGGCTGTGATTCGAATACCCTGGGACCTCTTGGAGACACAGGCATCCGGCCCCGTCTGCCCGGCAGCAGGAGGATGGTCTCTGAGGCTTTCTCATCATCACCCACAGGGCTCCAGCAGGTGGCTGGGACCCAGAATCAGTGCGGTGCGTTAGAAGAGCCCTGTGTCACATGACATGATGGCTAACTGCAATTGCAGACTGGGGAAGTTTAGAAGCCCGGTCCCATCCCCCCCTCCGCTGGAGCCCACCAGCCCGAGATGATGGCTCCTGCAGCTGAGCATGTCACTCAGCCCGTGGGGAGCCCCGGGTCACTCAGCCCGTGGGGAGCTCCAGGACCCAGGCCTGTCGCATCGGCTCCTCGGCTTCATTCTTCCTCCTAGAGCCTCACACTCACCCACTTGAAAGCGACAGAAGAAAAGGAACCTTGGACTTCTTGGATACAAAAAGCCACGTGTTTTCTTTTTCGTACAATAAAATCCTATGAGACTAAGAGAAAAATTGCTTTTTGTCCTTCCCCAGTCTCCTCACTGTCTCTCTGTAGAGACTGTGGAGACAGAAATGCACAAAGCTACCAAGGGCTGCCATGAAGCAGCTTTCCCAAGGGCAAACATCAGAGCTCATCAGCACGTCGGCCCTCAACTCACCTCCAAACAGCCACCGCCAACAGTCACAGCACGACGCCATAACGTGCTATGCAAAAAATTCCCGTGTACCCACACTTTACTATTCAGTAAAGTCACAGACATAAAGAGCCCTGAGGTGCTCACACAAAGGGAGTCACGGAGGTAAGGGGAACTTACAAGCCTATCTTCCATGAGCTGGTCCCGAAATTAATGTGCCCCTTAACTACAGTAACAATGACTGGTGGGCTTCCGCTTCTGGACAAAGAGAGCTATTTTCACACTTTTAAAAACTCTCTTATTTGTGGCACTGGCCACCTGGTCAAGCCACTAAACGGCGCTCAATGTCCCTCCACGGGTCTTGCTGAGCTGCTCTGCAGCACACATCCTCCCTCAAACCCGGCCTGCTCTGATGGCACCAGGCCTACCGAGGCGAGCAAGCCGTCCTGGTAACTCACACGATGTCCATCAGCAGCCACCTCACCTGTTCGTGAAAGCAGACACTGTTTCTGTGAGTGACCCCGGCTAAGCCATGGTGATGGCTGACCTCACTCTGACAGGGGTAAAAGCCCCAGAGCTCAGTCAAGCACACACACTCCATGAGGCAGGAGGGAAGGGCTCCAACCCAGCCACTGGGTCAACGCGCTTATGGGCTCAAAACTGAATGGGTCAGTGGGAAGAGGTGGAACGGGGTGCAGACTGGCTAACTCGGGTGGTTAAGATGGGGCCATCCTTGCGGGCTGTACTTTGTCCTGCCCTGCGTCTCAGCTGAGGTGAACAACTTCTTCTGCCTTGTTGTGGGCCTAACAGGAAGCCAGCCAGCCACAGTCCAACACTTCTGAAATCATGAGCCGACACCTTTTCTCTTTGAAACCGTTTTTCAAAACTCACTCTCTCCCTCCCTCCTTCTTCTGTCATTTCTGTCTTGGGAAATGACATCAGCAGAATTTATAAAGTCAAAAGGAGAGCTTGGCTAACTATCTTCCTTACAGCACAGTTTCTAATTCAGAAGGCCACAGCATAAACTAGAAAATGATGGACATCAGGACACCTGTCCACACGGCCTGCCATCTGCATGCGCCACGGTGTCTCCCTTGCCCCACATGTGACTCACTGTGAAAAAAATAAAATAAAAGTCCATATATACACACTCTGTCTCCTTTTGAGGCATCCCGATCTTCAAAGTAAGAGAACCATTCCTAGTAAGGAAGCTGGTTTTCATTTTCTACCCTTTGTAATTCCAGAAGTTTCTAGCCAGTGTGGCAGGCACGCACAGCATCATCACAGACAACTCCGGGGTGCCTCACACGCTCCATGTTCTAGAAGGAGAGCTGGGCCAGGACAAAACGGGTTTCCGTGAGGAAGTGCGCAGTCGCGCAGTCGCGCACAGCTGAAGAAACAAGACTGGAGGGGGAGCCACGCTCAGGAAGCACAAGTGGGCTGATGAGCTGAGGTCAGCGTGGAGCAACACAGAGGCTGAGGCCAGCCTGGGCAACATGGCGGGACCCTGTCCTGAAGTAAAAATAAACAACAAATCTAAGCCCGGACTCAACAACAGAGAGCGTGCGTGCGCGCGCGCACGCGCGCGCGCACGCACACACACACACACACACATTTAAAACCAGAAGTACAAAGTTGGGCCTGAGCTCAGTATGTGAAGCGCACACCGCAGCAAGGAACTTGTGCCGTAACGCCAGCACTCAGGAGGTGGAGGCACAAGGTTCACGTGTCCCTCTAGGCTACAGGGCAGGTTTAGAAGCCAGCCTGTGCTGCATAAGATCCTCTATCACAAATAAAACATGCAACCTAGTGCTGTCCACGCACAGAGTCTAGGCGGCCCGACAGAGCCCTTCAGCATGAGTTGTTTTGCCAGAAACACTTGTGTGCTATTGAGGCTGTGGGGACAGCTCCATCTCCATGGAGACCAGTGAGCAGGGACTCACACCGGCTCCTCTTCCTGATCAAAAGTGCAAAGTGACACTGGAAAATCCCCAAACTCCACAAAGAAATAATGACTTGTGGTCAGGCTAAACCTGTGGCCTGCGCTACCCCCGTCTAATAAATGCGGCTCCCTCTGGGGCCAGCTGTAAAGGACTGAGCAGCTAACACCACCTGGCAGGCAAAGGCAGGCAGATCTCTGTGAGTTCAAAGATCGCCTGGTCTTCAGATCACGTTCTAGGCCAGTCAGGGCTACATGGTGAAATCCGGACTGAAAAAAAGGAAGGAAGAAGTGTAGAGGGATTTTTAATCAGCAGCATGGCTGTATTGTGTGTATACTGTGTGTAATTGGTCCATATTCTGGCTGGAATACACACAGCATTAGCACACAACTTTAATCCCAAAACAATGGAGATGAAGTTAGTTTGTAGAAGGAAGCACCCATGTTTGAAGTGATGTCTAATTGAGAGGCAAAGTGACAAATCAGAGAAAGATTTGGCAGATGAGGATATGCCTAGTTCTCACAAGGAGAGAGAGGACTTAAGACAGAGCAGAGAGAGAAAGAGTAGGCAGCTTCAAGGGACAGGTGTGCAAACACAGGTTATGGAGAACAAGCTACACAAAGGAGAGGACATGAGCCAGAGAATGAGAAAGAACCAGAAAATCAGAACATATTCCCAAAGTTGTGTGGGGCCAAGAGGGAAGCCAGATTGAATCAGTCAACTGGAAGGAGTTTGAGCCAGAACAGCTGAGCTGAACCAGCCACCCAGAGTTCAGAAAGAGCAAGAAAGGGTGAACTTATTCAGCAGTAAGTCTTGGAGGCTGTAAGCAAGCTAGGTTAGCCTGTATGAAGGCCAGAAGCTTCCAGTACTAGGCCTACATTAGTAGATGGAAGCAGTAAGCCTCAGAGATGACAATTACATCTAGAAACATACAAATTACTTTTACACAGGTGCTCTCTGCTCTTCTCAGACTCGGGATGAGGATCAATGGCAGTCCTCATACAGAGCATGGGTGAGGGACTCAGTTCAGTCTTTACCGTGACAATAACAATCGCTTGGGTCATCAATTAACCTCAGAGTCCTTTGACTGGCTCCTATTGCTGAGGGTAAATCTTAAATAACAACTTTTTATTTATTTTTATTTTTTGGAAGGAAGGAGAGGTGAAGGAGTGGGATCTGAAACAGTTTTTCTCTGTGCAGCCCTGGCTGACCTGGAACTCACTCTGTAGACCAGGCTGGCCTTGAACTCAGAGATCAGCCTGCCTCTGCCTCCCAAGTGCTGGGATAAAAAGCATGTGCCACCACTGCCTGGCACACTTACTTTTTTATGCTTGCCCACAACCACATTACTGCCCTCCCAGCCCTTGCTCAAGGATGGAGAACAGGGTGGCCCACAGCAGCTCACAGGCAGAGGCACAGCTCACCTCAGCCGGCACAGGATTGCGGGGAGGGCGTACTCTATCTGGACCTTCCAGCTACAGAGCTCTCCCAGCCTGACATGCCTGTGTCTGGGAGTCCAACTGTGCCCGCATGCACCCTACATGCAACTTTGTGAAAACACAGTGTGGTGGTGTGAATGAGAATGCCCGTAGGCTCATTCTGGAATGCTTGCTTCCTAACTAGTGGGAATGTTTGGGAAGGATTAGGAGATGTCTTGGTCATTGTAAAAATAACTTTTATTCACCTGATACAACTGTGTCTCAGCAGCTTACTGCTGAATAAGCTCACCCTTTCTAGCTCTTTCTGAACTCTTGCTGGCTGGATCAACTCAGCTGTTTGGGCCCAAACTCCTCTCCCAGCTGACTGATTCAAACTGGCTGCTCTTCTCACTGAATTGCTCTGCCTGGCCTCAAATTAATTCTGGCAATATGTTTTAATCTTCTGGCTCCTTCTTATTCTCTGGCTCATTCTGTCTTTGCCTGTGTTGAGCTTGTTCTCTCTGTAACCTGTCTCTGCAAAACTGCCCAGGTGAAAGTGCTTCTGACCTCCACCAACAGAACTACCACAACTCAACTGAACTGCCTTCCACTGTGCCCTCTTAAATTGACTCTTTCCTGTTCTGTTCTCCTGAGAGTCTGGCATATCCTATTCTGTCTGATTCGGTCACTTCCTCTGTCCCTCCATTAGACATTACTGTTTGGGATAAAAGGTATGTACTCAGGGTGTGTCTGTATTCCAGCCAGAGGGATTAAGGGTATGCGGCCAGTCTGCATTCCAGCCGGATCACACAGACCTAGAAGGTCTCTGGATGTGATCAGAGCAGCCATGTTGCTAGATTAAAATCCTCTACTGGTCATGACCTTTTATCACAGTGATAAAGTAACTAATACATAAACAGTGCTGGGAGGAAACGCATTTTACTCTAATGTAAATATTAAAGCAAAGTTGATACATTCCAGTACTGAACTCCACAATCATGTTATACACAGGTCTTTCCGTCAGAAGTCAAAGAAGAGGAATCGAATCTGCACTTAACACCGACCTGCTGTGGAGAGTGGGGTGTCGCATTGTCCAGCCCACCTCTTTCTGTGGACCTCACTGCATGACCACATCCAGCAGACTGCTGGGCAAACACACCCGCCCACTCCACAGAACATGCAAAGGCCAGACAGCACACATGTCCAGCTTTGTCCACCACCCCAGGGCACAAGGCACAGCAGAAAAGATGAAAGCAAATGAGTAGGCCGGGCATGCAACGAGAACCACATGGGGTCGTCACATGACTGAAAAAGCACTGAAAAATGAAACTGTCGTTTAGGTCTTTCAAAATGAAAACTGTCCCAGAGATGGTGACAAACTGTGCAATTACTGCTGGAGTCAGTGCCCGGGTGGTCAGACGGCAAATCTGAGGCTATGTTTATTTTACGCCACCTTGCCGGCTGGGCAGGTCTATGAGCTATGCATTGCCTCATGAAGTAAACACACCTATCAACTTCATTTTGAAAATGGGCATGAGATGTCCTGCAGGCTGCCCAACCCTCAAAACATGAGGACAAAGAGAACAAGAAAAGCAGGAAAAATAAACATTTTGCTAAAACCCAGGTGAATACGGACTTGCTGTTCCTGACAAACTGTTAGCAACCAGCTTAGCCACAGGCCAAGGTCAAGCCCAGCACTCCAGAGCCCGTGGAATGAGGCTGACCCTGAAAGTGGGTGCTGCTGAGGGCAGCAGACATTGCTGGGATTCCGGCCGTGTTTCTGCAGACCTTGCCTGAGGGCTTTTGGACTGAGAGGCCCGTCCTTCAGCCGTGTGAACATTCTGGGTTAGAATCCCTTCGACAGGGGGTAGGGAGGACACAACTGGATCTGAGGGAAGATCCACAGGCTACCATCCTGCCGGGGCTGGGCACAGGCTGGGGGCTCCTCAGTGCACAGGAGTGTGGATCCTTTGCACAGTCAAACCAGGGGATACAGAAAGGCGGAGCACAGGCTTGGCCTAGGAAGGCTGGTGCAGGTGGCTGGCAGATCTTGAAGAGCGTTCCTACTGTGGGCCAGGGTGAGAAGCGGGACCTTGCGCGCCTGAGGACCATCCTCACCAACGTGCAGAGGGGATTGTGCAGCCAAGAAGGGTCAGCTCAGCAACTGCCTGAGGAAGGCAGACCTTTGAGGGCCACAGCCATCAGTTGCACACACTGTCACAAAACCGCCCCACCTGCGACACACCAGAAGCGGGCCCCGGGCACGCCTTGCCACTTATATGGAGGCGTGTTTTCTTGCTGTGACATTCATCTGCTGAACACCCAGGTGACAGGATAACCCCAGGTGCCGCGTGCTCCGGCTCCACCGCTCTCCAGTCACAAACTGCGTTGAAATCTGATTTCAAGCAATTTTCCAAAGTCGGGCCCTGAAGCGGGAACCGGCTGCCGGGCCCTCGCCTCTTCTCCGGCTGGCAAGCGAGCTGCCTGTTAATGTTCAAACTTTGGTAACCGGGGCTGACACTCACTCACCACACACAGCACAGTGCTCCCAGTGCTCTCCCTGGCCTGGCCTTCAAAGGCCAAAGTCCGGGGTCCTTTTCACAGCTGACAGAGGCTCACAGAGCAAACGCCAAAGACTACAGAGCAGGCGGGCAGCTAACCCAGGAAACAGCCCCCAGCCTCGGAATAAACATGAATGCATCCTTTCCACGCCCTCTGCCCACTCCCCTCTTCTGTCCTAAGAAAAGGCTCAAACAACTGGAGAACTCCTGCCTGAGTGGGGTGCTAGGCTCTCCGTCACCACCACCCAGTCTGGCCCTCTTTCTCCGAAAGGAATGGGGGAGGGGTGGCATCAGTTCGTCTTGTGCCTCTGGTGTTCGTCTCGCCCTTGTCCGTCTGTCTCCCTTGATGGGGGGGTGGGGGGAAAGGGAAGTAAAATGCACCTGAAAGTCACATTACCGTTTTTGTCTTATTTGTACTGTTACACAGATTGATCTAAATCATGCTCGGGGAGCCAGAGAGTGCACGGGCGGGGCTGAGAACCTGTGAGTGTCAGAGAAAGTAGACTAGTGCTAGCACACGGCCTGAGCCCACGGGTGCAGACACGGAGTAGGCATGGGTGTGGGCTGCCTTTCCCATAGTACAGCCACACCGACCCAAGTCCTGCCAACACGACTTAAACGCTTTGTGAACACAGCATCAGCGGCCCCAGGACTTAATTTTCTGCATCTAAGCCGCTGGGGGAGACAGTGTGGGACCTAGGTAAACCATCCCAGGAGGGCAGCCCTAACAGAACCTGACTACAGCCAGGAACCCGAATGTGATGTGCACGCTCTCCAGAGCCCCTTCAAATCCGCTCGTTTCTGCAAACACTGTGCACGGGGCCTGTTTGCCCCTGATAGGGTTACACACTGGTTAAGTGCCGGTGGAACTCATAAGCGGTTACTAAGAAGGTCTGCACACCATCACGTGGCAGTCTTTTGGCTGCTGTGTTAATTTTACTATTGTGTACAACGATCATATCAGCCTGGGGAGGCCAGGTCCTCCACCACATGGGGCTTCGCGGGATCCAGAAAGGCGAGGCGCCCCCGGCTCAGGGGTTCTGCTCGTGTCCAGTGCGGTGGTTTCAGTGGGAAAACGTCTCCCATGGACGCCTGAACACTCGACTTCAGCAGGACAACTGTCTGGGAAGGCCGCAGAGCCTCCTGGAGATGGTACTGGAGAGAGCGAGGTCCGACAGGCCTGCTCACTTCTTCACTCCCTGCTTCATCCACAGGCTGCTGCGAGCTCCGGCTGCCATGCAGGCCTCCTCCTCAGATGACAGGCCAGAGTAACAGCTCCCTCAAGGTGCTTGTTTCCCGCGGGGTCTCCCGCAGCTAGAGAAGCAGCCGAGGGACCTGCAGCTCAGCCAAATGCCCGTGCCTCATCAAACCGTGACTCACCAACAGCCAAGGGAAGTGATTCGCCCGAGGCCACAGGGAATTAGTCACCAAGTCAGTTAGAATAAGATGTACCCATGCCCACTCCAAGTCCCCTGAACTCCGAATTGGAGAATGAATAAAGCGCCACAGAAAAACACCTGAAATAACAGCAGAGGGAAATTAAGAGCTGCCGCAGTTACGAGAATCACATTTACACATCCAGGAGATGAGCAGCATGGATGCCTGTCACTTCAGGTGTGTCCCGCCTGCTCTGACACCACGCAGGATCTCTGCATCACCCACGCAAGTCTTCAGAAGCCAGATTCCTCCACGGGGCTCCGGGAAGCAGTTACGTATCTGCTCCCGAGTGACAGTTTCTTCTCCACAGCACTCACCACTGTGGGATGTGTAACAGCAAGCATAGATCTTTCTTTGGAGGGAACACTTTTAAACACAAAGTACACATACACACACCTACACAGCAACCTACCAGAAAAGACAAGTACCACATCTGTGTCTTCTTGTAAAAATAAAAATCATGGATAATGTTATTTCCACCCCTTCATGTAATAAGCCAATTACTATCACGGGTTTTGTGGATTTTCCAATTTTTTTTTCAAATTTGCAACTCTCCTCCTGAGAGCTGGGGTCACAAGCACGTGCCTACTTGAATTTTTCTGCGTGTACTCTATATCCGTAAGAACACAGACAGAGTTGTACCTATGGTCCCCGAACTTTACGTGTTGACATCATCCTTGTTGCTGTCTAACCTGAGATCAACCTTTGGCTTCTGCAAACCACCTGCTGCTCACCAGATCTGTTTACAAATGTCTGCCTGTAATTTTCCTCCAGAAAAGCCAGTAACTAGCGGCTGGCCTTGTCCTTCTCTTCTCTCGAGCCAGGGCT
>CM053745.1:61381870-61397928 GCA_028658305.1 Pachyuromys duprasi | reverse complement strand
ACGGACAGCTGAGTCCTGGCTGAGGATAGGAGAGGAGCACACCACTCTAACGTCACTGCCTGGGGGAGAAGGGCATCAACCAAAACTTGGGTGTCATTTAGGCTGGGGAGATGGCTCTACAAGTATAGCCACCTGCAGCCATGCCTGAGTTTTCCTGGAATCCACAGGGTGAGAATAAAAAAACAGACTCAACTAGAGGATCAGAACATTCAAGAGCCATCATCAGCTACATAGTGAGTTCAAAGGCAACCTGAGACCCAGACGCTGTCAAACACACTTCATACATACACACATCATACATACATACATAGTGAAGGAGAAAACAAAGTTTTTAAGTGAAGCAATGCTTCACCTATTAATGGGCATTTTGGGCACATGAGTAATTATAGCATCATGAACTATAAGACAGGCTTCATGTATTTTGAGTAGTTAGATGAGTGATGTGCAACTAAGTATATCCAAAGTTCAAATATAGCATGCACTTTCTGTGGTGTCCACAACCCTTAGAAGGCAGCTGGTCAGCAGCCAAAGTCATAAATAAGAGAGCATAAGGAGACAGCCTCCATGTGCTCAACTGGGTCCCACGAGGAACACAAAAGCTCTTCATCAACAGCAGACGCAGACTATTTTATCAAAATTAAAGTGTTCCTTCCATACAGCGGGCAGCAAGAAACATAACAGTGGACAATGCGGCAAACGCATCGTGACACATGACTATGAGGAGTTGCTTGCTTTTATTCAATGCATTGGCTTGGCTTTCACATGGACACACACATACACAGAAACGCACGCACACTTTTCAAGTATCTCCCAATTTCCAAATTTTATGGTCTTTGTCTTTCTGCTGCTAGAACACAATATCACATACTGGGAATGTTACTGGTAACAGAAGTTCATTTGGTTCATGGTTTTAAAAGTTCGAACGTGCAGCCAGGTGGTGGTGGCAGGGAGAGGCAGGCAGATCTCGGAGTTTGCTGTCAGCCAGGTCTACAGAGAATGTCAGCACAGACACAGAAATACAGAGGGACCCTGTCTCAAAAAAACCAAACCAACCAAACAAATAATAAAAAAATTAGCTTAAATTAAATTAAATTAAAAAGTAGAAGTTGGAAAGTACACAACAGGATGAGACAGTAGAAACCTGGCCAAATGTATCCTCTAAAACCAGGAAACCACCCACACCTTCTGCATGAATCCATTTATGAGAAACATAGCCACCTCTTAAAGGGACACTTCAGCCCAGCACTGTGGCACATGCCTTTAATCCCAGTATTTACAGGCAGAGTCTGGGCGGTATGGCTCTGTCAGCTGAAGGCTGGATCTACACAGCAAGCTCCAGGCCAGGCAGGGCTACAAGTGAGACGCTGCCTCCAAACAAAAAGGCCAAGACTCGAAGCATTCTGAGTTTAAAGAGCCATTCGAGTCCCAGCAAATCCCGGGCATCTCGCCTTTCTGCAATACAAAGTCTTAGAGCCTAAAACTTAAGCCAAGTCTACTTTTGCTTTCCTGAAATATACAAGGAGTCAAGTTTTCAGGTATCCCTCTTAGAAAATAAAATCAAATGTTATTAAGAACAGTTTTTTTTAAGATTTTGGCACATGGATGTTAAAACATCACGATGGACTTTTTATAATCAAATACTGTGAGAGTGACATGGTTTCATAATCTCCCTCCTGCCCTGTCTACCCACTGTTTCTTCTTCCTCCTCTTCCTCCTCCTGCCCTGTCTACCCACTGTTTCTTCTTCCTCCTCTTCCTCCTCCTCCTGCCCTGTCTACCCACTGTTTCTTCTTCCTCTTCCTCCTGCCCTGTCTATCCACTGTTTCTTCTACCTCCTCTTCATCTTCCTCCTGCCCTGTCTATCCACTGTTTCTTCTTCCTCCTCTTCATCTTCCTCCTGCCCGCCCCATACTGTTGTTGTTAGGTTATTTATTTATTATTTATACAGTGTTCTGTCTGCGTGTATATCTGCACACCAGAAGAGGGCACCAGATCTCATTATAGATGGTTGTCAGCCACCATGTGGTTGCTGGGAATTGAACTCAGAACCTTTGGATGAACAGCCAGTGCTCCTAACCTCTGAGCCATCTCTCCAGGCACGTTGTTAGTTAGTTTTTTGTTTTAATGCAGCTAAAGATGACCTTGAACTTCTCATTGCTTGTCTCCAATTCCCAAATCTTTTTCAACTTTAATTTTAATTTATAGGTGAAAGGATACATTAACAGTGTACCCTGTGTGAATACACTAAAGAATGCCTACATCACCTTAACTTAGTGTATAAAGCTATCTATTCAGTTTTCAAGACAGAACACAGCACTAAGACATCAAAGGCTTGAGGTTGGCCATCATCCCCGTGATGACCCTTCAACAGGCTGTCTGGCAACAGGAGAAAAGGTTCAGGGTGACACTAAGGCAAGGAGAACCAGAAGAACAGACAAACTGGTAGTTTTCTTCTCACACGATAAGGATATATCAGCAGCTAGGGGTGGAGTGCAGAGGTACAAAGCTTGTCTGGCAAAAATGAGTCCTGGATTTGACCCTCAGCAGCACAGGGGTGGGGTGGGGTGGGAGAAGGGGAGGGGATCTGAACGTCCACACCTTAAAGAAACTCATGTAATTCTCATTCAGTGTTTCCTAGGCTTCGACAGCCAGATAGTGAACCCCACCCGTCATAAAATCCGTGTCCACCGTGTCTATAAGTGTAATAGATTGTTGATTGACAGAGTAGTCTTTAGCACGCCATGACTGCACATCAATACACTGACGTGGAGGATTTAGACTTTTACCAAAAAGTTTTCCACTGTCTGTAGTCATACTGAGGAGCCACGTGGAAGGATCATAAAAGAGGCAAACAGCTCCGGCTGACACACCTGTAATTCCAACACCCAGCAGCCCAAAGCAGAAAGAGCATGCATTCAAGAAGCAGCCCAGGTACACAGTGAGACCCTGTCTCAAAAAGAGACAACAGCAAAAATCCCCACAAGACACAAAAGAAAAACAAGAAAATATATGTCACTGTTAATATTAACATTAGTATCAAAAGCAGATTACAGAGAAATCTTATTTAGAGTGGTTGTCACTTTATAGAATTTAAGACATCATCAGATCAGTATGTACCATGATCGTGCAGCAGCTACTTTGGAATAAAAAAAACAAAAAACAAAAAACAGGAAGGCGTGGGGGGGGGGACGCGTCAGTTAAGACAATGCCCCCTTGTGAGTGTGAGGGCCTAGACCCGAGCCCCAGAATCCACACTCTAACCCAGGTGTGATGGCCTGACAGCAGGTGACAGCAGTGCGGGTGGCAGAAGCTGGCCGCTCTCTGCTGGCCAACCTCCAGACCTCCTAGACAGGCTGCCTGGGAGGTTAACTAATTAAAAAACAGGCGGGAGGTGCCCCCGAGGAAGGAGACGCCAGACCATCCATTCACATGCACAGAAACAGAACCAAAAAAAAAAGCCACAGCACGAACATTTTCTACATTATTTTTAATGTCTTCTTTTTGTTTGACTTTTTGTTTTTGAGACAGGGTCTCCCTACGCAGCCCTGGCTGGCCCGGAACTCACAGAGATCCCTGGCTGGCCCGGGACTCACAGAGATCCCTGGCTGGCCCGGGAGTGCTGACAGTAAAGGTGTGGGTCACCACGCCTGGCTTTCACTGTTAGTACAGCTTATTTGGGGTGCCCAGGGGGACCTGAAAAAAAAGCCCACACTCTTTATATTTAAGTCCCATCCACTTAAGAATCAGGAGTTCACTGTTTAAAAACAAATCTTTCTAGAAATAAGAAGAAAAGATGCTATTCTTTGCTTCTCAAAGAACCGAAAAGTAAAACCTTAAGAGAAAAGGAGCTTTGTCCTGAGTGTGTCTCTGGTGCCTGCCTGGCTACGGCCAGGCCATCACCTCTCCTCCTCTCCTCCGAGCTGCAGTGTCCCACGGCTCCCCCTCCCCCTCTCTGGCCGCCGTTACACCAAACATATGTTTCCATTTACAGCGTTATGGATATTCTCTAGACAGCCAGCCTGCTGACGAGAAGCTGTCCCAGCGGTGAGCCGCCATCCTCAATTCTCAGCACTTCCCTGTGAATTCAGGGGAAGGCTATTTATACCTCAGGGCTGAGCGTGTAGAACAGCTGGAGGGGGGGTGCATGAAGAGCAACAGGGCAGAGAATGCATTTCTCCACACAGATTTCTTCCCAACACCTCTGGGCGAGAGCGTCCGAGCACACGGGGCGAGCGTGAGCGGTTGAGCCGGCCTCGCTCCCTTTGCAGCCGCTCTCACGGGTATTACTCCTCCCACACATTACAGGCAACATGGCTGACACTTGCCAAAGGTGACGGCGTTAGTTCAGACACCACGATGGTGTGAGGAGGCCGAAATAGTCCTCCCTCTCTCCTCTCATTCTAAAGCGCCATTCCCGACAGCAAGGCCGTGAAGTGAGCCTCAGTGTGTCACTGCAGGACACGCAGTGCATCACTCACAGAAAGGCCTACACCTACCAGCTGCTTCCCCAGCTGCCGTCAGTCATGTGACAAGGAGCTTAGCGAGATGGTTTCAGACCTGGACGGGAAGGAGAGACTGTTGCTCTCAAAACTGTTTATAACCATCCAAGAAGCCCCACTGGCTGCCCAAACACTGTCTGTTCATTCCTTCCAAATTCCTCACTGGAAAACACGCATGCACACTCAGACACTGACACAGACAGACACACAGACACAGACCCCCACCCCCAAGGACAGACTCTAACTTCAAACCATAGCCTGCCTCCACCCACGGCCCTCTCTTTTACAGTGACTGTGAATGTCTGTCAAGGACAGAGGAGTAACCATGGTGTGACCCTGGACAGAAACAGCTGTTCACCGAGGCCTCTGTGTGCCTGCTTGTCATCAGCCTCACATCTGTCTGTCAAAGCAGGACCTGCTGTCTCTTCTGGGGAAAGGTAACACCCAAGGCACCATTTCCAAGCACCGGGACAGGGTCACAGCCAGCTTCTGTCACATGGCACAATCCAGCAGGCAAGTCTCTGCTTCCCTGTGCGCACCTCGGGTCACAGCACTGGACTCAGTGGGTCACCAAGCACCCCGAGACCCAGGTGAGCTCCTGCACGGTGGCCTGGCGGCAGTGACCGATACCAGCGCCAGCATACTGCAGAGCCCCCAGAGGCTAACCGACAGTCCCTCCTTCCTTCAACACCTCCTCAAGCGCCTGGAATCCCAGAGCTTCCCTCACTGAGCACCCGGCTTCCAAGTTGGCTGCCCAAGTCAACACGGAGCTCTGGAGCCACACTCCGTGCGCTCAACAGGGGTACCTCCGAGATATCTCCAACCGCTGGAATTGCCTTCCTCGGAACCAAGCAGCGGCTTTGTTTGGATAAGGGCTACTTAAAAACCCCCAGGGACCCAGGCCTGCCAAGACTCAAACTGAAAAATGTGGGTGCCACACCGTTTGAGCAAGCTCTTCTAAATATAACACCCTGAGAACAACTTGCGAGGCTAGATTTTTCCAGAACTCTATGTGATTGCCGGACCCACAGGCACAGACTATGAAGGGGACAGCGTAGTGACAAGGACGAGATGGCTGGAGCTTCCACAGTGCACACCGAGCCAGCCTGCCCTCCGGCAGTGCCCACACGGTCACGCACGGTACTTCCCTCTCTCCTTCACAGGGTTGGTATTTCACATGCTACCATCAGCTTGTGTTTGGGATACACGTTAAAGTAATTTTAGAAGGTCACCTTCCTCTCAAAGGTAAATAGCGCGTCTTGGAAGGCCACGTGAGCACCAGACCAGTAAGCGTTGCTCTGCAGTGTTCAGTTACTGAGTGATGTCACACGTACCAACTCTCTTTCAGCGATGTGACGCTCACACTTCGTGGTCAGGAGGCTGGGCAGGTCAGATAACTACTTTTCCAGGTCTGGCCTCTCAGGTCACCGTTATTACTTTGCACTGCGTGCACACATTAGCAGTTTTACTACACCTCACCGAGGCCTGCCATGGGCTTCAAGAGCCTGTGAGGGCCAGGTCCTTCTACAGGTGCCTGTCCTCTCTGGCCAGTGGGGGTTTCTCAGACAAAGCCTCGAGGACTTCCTGAATGAAGTCACAGTGAGAGTGTGCTGCTGTGAGCAGGCAGATTCCTCGCAGAGTGAGCTACACTGGCCGGCTTCTAACTGACCCTGAGCAGGAAACTCTCCTCCTAGTCTCTCTCCTCTTCTATAAAAGGGCAGCAGGTGTGGTTTCCCACCAGCCGGCTTCATGCACAAGAACAGAACTCAGCACTGCCCGGCAGTTAAAATTACTACGTGAATGTCCCAGTCAGACGGCCGAGTGTTGGGCTGAGCCTCACATGAGACAAAAGGCAGGAGCTGCGGGAATGGATTCCTCTCCTCAGCTGAGTGAGCAAGACAGGCACCCAGTCAGGGAGCGGAACCCAGCTGCTGGGCTTTCAAAGTACCCACGCGTGCATTCCAGTGCAAAGAGAGGCCAGCGACCCACACAGACTCCGACCCGCGGTGAGGGGAGGCAAAGGAGCCACAGGTGAGAGAACACGTGGGCGTTTATGCTAAGGTATAGATCTTAAACCTGACCTGGACTGGCTTAGCCTCTTCTATGCATGTGAACTTAAAAAAAAAAAATACTTAAAGAGCTTTAATATGCAGAAAGTTCCAGCAATTAGGAGTCTGCAGCAGGAGGGAATGGCCTTGACTCTGAGGCCAGCCTGGAATACTGTGGAAGATCCCGTTTCAGAAGAAAAAGAAAAACAAAACCACGAATCCTGTGCAGACTCTGGAATTTCCAGCATCTGAAATACTGAGGGTTCCGAGTTTTAGCGTCATCACTCTGGTTCGGGCTGAGACGGTGTTGTGAAGAATGACAAACCTGGCTTTGTGTCTTTCTTGTCTAGTGTTACACGTCTTTACAAAGCACCCGCTTCTCCAATTAGGTCACTGGGCCAGCCCAGTGTTGGTCGTTCAGAAATCATGGTGGCGAATCTCATAGGAAGCACAAAGTAGGGTATCACTAAATGAGTATAAAACACTTTTATCAAACATGCATCCGGATCTCAGGCTTGGGCCCGAAACACCCAGAAACACTGATAATTAATTTGTCAGAAAGCTCAATGGCCTCAGGATGCTCTGAAAGCTTCCGGCCCAGGCCTGTGGAAGGAGAGCCAGGACCGACTACCATTTCGAAGGGAAGCTGAGTGAAAGGCACTGGAATCCATCACTGAACAAGGCTGCGCTTCTCTCCTGTGACACCCAAGGACAAACAGTAACAGCCTGCAGACACACATCTGGTTACCTTCCTGACTCCTTCAGGGGAGCAAACCTGTGTGGCATCAATCATTTGACAGCCGAACAATCTGTGTGTCACCAGAGGACTGCCACGCAGGGAAGAACTAAGATTTCTTTTTCTAAAATGTCTCTCTGTGGCCAGAGAGAGGCAAACAGTGACTCAAAGTTATTTTTAATGATGGATTCCTTGGATAAAATAGACACCTCTTTCTTCAAGAAGCGAGTCAGAGCCAGAGCCCTGTGAAGGTTTGACTTGTGGCCATCTCTAGTAACAGGGGCGTCGGCCAATCCCCCAACCCCTGCTCCTGTTCCCAGCTTCCTCACCGCACTGGCTCCACACGTCCCTCGGGCCTATGCTTCTCTGCTCTTCTTGCCTTCCTCCTGTGTCGACTCACGCGGCTCCTGATATTCCTCATCGCCCCCACCCCCTAACACAGCTACACGCGCTGCCCACCCACCCGAGGCTGAAGCCAGGATGCGTGTGTGTGAAAACTAGGCCTGCTTATCTGAGGGCCGGCAGAGCTGACCGACTCTTAAAGAGAAGCTGGAGACACTATGTGGAAACCAAACTCTTCTGGATCCGCCAGCGTGGCAGATGCCGAGTCTGCCACAACACCTCTGGGTTGAGACCGCTGGTGATGGCGTCTTGCTCAGATGTCCCCTCTTCAGGAGGCAGAGTACGAAAACCTCCCCAAATCCCACGCTCGACTTGGAAAGCACAGACCCCAGAGCAGGGGGATTTCCCAGGCCTAATTAGCACACACTGTGCCCTGCAGTGCTCTGGCCAGCAGGAAAGGACAAAGTCTCCTTTCGGGGAAGGAAGGGCCTCGCTCCCAGCTGACGTCCCAGCTGACGTGAGCAGCTTAACTACCTGGTTAAAGCGGAACCTCGCACTCTCCAACAGCCTTCCGTGACTGAGAACTCTGAGTGCCGGAGAAGGAGGGTTACAGTCTGCAAACACACACATACTCTACCAACAACAAAAGCAACTGTCACCTTCCCAGACAAGACACAGACTCTAATTTTCGTGTGCATGTGCACGTGTGTCCACGCAGGTGTGTACAGGTGTGCAGCTGTGTGTGGAGGCCAGAATTCAGTGTCGGATGTCTTCCTCCATGGCTCTCCACCTTACTTAGACACGGTCTCTCAGGGACTGTGAAACTCCAGTTCGGCTGGACTGGCTGACCAATGGGCTCCGAGGATCTGCCTCCCACTTCCCCACTGTGCCGGGCTCTAGCGCAGCAGAACACATGTTTCACCAGCTAGCCATCCAAGAGCCCCATCTACGAGGTGTGAAGAAGCTAACCCACCCTGCTGGTCCTCCCACTGTGATTGAGATTTCATCTCCAAAATCACTGAAAGAGAGGGACCATCTGTCTTGTCTGTGCTGTTCAAACGTGTCACTCCAGGAAGCCACAAATAGTCTGTGATCACAAAACTAGTCTTAAGAAGGTTCCTGCTCACCCTAAGAGCTTGCTCACATGTGACTAACAAAACCACCTGGCATCCTAACTCGTCTGGGCCTCACCCTTCACTGACTCTCCAGGGGGAACTGAAGGAGGTATTTTTTTGTTTGTTTGTTTTTCTTGAGTTTATGCAAGAACCAAATGGCCCACACCTGTCACTGTCTCCATCAAAGGCTTCTCCTATCAGTTAGGGACCATGTGTCTTTGTCATGCAAAATTAATGTGAATTAATCGTGGGAGCTTAAAATATATGTTGTCACCAAAATGAACTGTTTGCACACAAACACCCTGTAGAACACTTCTCAAGCAGGTGAGACAAATGTGAATTTAAATGTAGACATTTGATTGTATTAGTCACCAAATGCATTTGCAGTTAATAATCCATTCTTTTAATTTAAAAGCACTGCACAAAACCCACCACAGAGCATGGTAATGTGGTAAATGGAGATGTTCCTTATAAAAACCTAAACCTTCCAGGAATTAAACCTCAATTCCAATTAACATTTAAGAACTAATGAGTGTAATTAAGAGACCACTTGGGAAAGGGGGTTAACTTTTACCTTCTACACCAGCAATAAACCAAATTCCTCTCTTTGGTCTAATTTACAACTACAACAGAAGTGGATTTTCCCCAGAAGCAAATAAGCCAGGACAAAAAGCTGCCTTTTCCCTTTCTGGGGTGGAAGGAAGCACGTGCAGTAGTGCCCAGGCCCTACCCAGCAGGGGCTGGCTCCAAGCAGGGCTCCTCAGGCCTGCAGGACTCCACCTCCAGGTCGCCCCTCAGTTCCTCCCTGGGAACAGAGCTCTCTAGAGCTGCCCTCCCTCTCCTCTCTGAGGACCATAAATCCTACTTTTAAAAAAGCTCATCGGCGCTCCCCTGCTCAGCTCCCACTTCAGACCCCGTTCACAGGAGGAGCAGGGACTGCATCTCCCTCCCCAGGCCCTGCAAGCTTGCTCCAGCCTCGCAGATGCTGGAGGGAAGGACTGGACTCTGCAGCACAGGGAGGAAGGCCAGGTTGGGCAGAGGAAGGACCAGGACAGCAGCATTGGGAGGAAGGCTCACTGTGCACGCTGGCACTTCTGAGGGTGCACAGAGTTAGAGGAAATAGCTTTACGGCACCTCGGACCCCAAGCACCAAGGTGACCTCCTCCGGTGCTGGCACAGAATGGCCGGGTTCGGGTCAGCATCCTGTCCAGGCCAAGAGCTTCTGCCTTGAGCGGTGGTGACTCCTGAGGCCCTGCTGCCCTGCGGGTGCCCTGCTTCTCCTAGTCTCTATCATCACTCAAATTAGGGTGCTCAAACTAGACACAGAGACTTTGGAGCACTGAATACAACTGCTCGTGCGCTGGGGGGTGGGGGTGGGGGGCGCGGGGCAGGACAGATGAGGGAAGAGGGGAAACATCCCCATCTTTAGAGCAAGAAGTAGACTAGCACATCAGGAACCAGGACCATGTGTGGGGGAGCCGTGGGCGATCCCTGCACTAGAAATGGTTCCCCCAAGAAGGCACGAGAAAGGGGCAGAGGTGAGGGGCACCAGGCCCCAGAGCTGTCCTGGGAGGGCACCTCAAGCTTGCTGATCCCCCCGCCCTAAAAGGCGGCAAACGAAAGTCGACACAAATCTGAACAGGAGAACCTCACCCCCCCCCAACATCTGCCCCCCAGAAACAAGTACGTGTCCTGACTGCTCCCTCCCCTGGAGCCACATTCCTCTAGAATCCCACACAGCCTGAGCCTCACCAATCACAGGCAACTAAAATCACAACTTGTCGTTCTGCAGGAAGAGCATGCCAAGTCTTTAGAGCTCACACTTCGGAGGCTGCAGTGTGTGTGGCTGCGTGTGAACAAGGACTTTCCTAACTCTGCGAATGGCCAGGAGGAAAGGCAGAGCCCAGCGTGAAAGTGGGCGATGTGTGTAAGACGCCGCACAGGCCAGGAGGCTGGCGCCGGGTGCTGGGAGTCTGTGCGGCCACCAGCCTGGAGCGGAGGGCAGGCCCAGCCACAGAGAGCGGATGCTGGAGCTGTGCACAAGGGCAGCCAGACGCCTGCAGTGCCAGGGAAGGGGGTGGCTGCAGGGTTCACCCTGTGTGCACACGCACGTCCTCAAGTGTCGTTCCTTGGGAGCAATCCTCCTTTAGAACGACACAAACAGAGGAAGCCGGACCAGAGAGAAACGCTTGTTCTTGTGGAGGACCTGGGTTCGGTTCCCAGCACCCACATGGTGACTTACAACTGTCCGTGACTCCAGTTCCAGAGGACCTGACACGCTCATCTGACCTCAGGCCACCAGGCACACACGTTACACATACAGCCCTGCATGAAATGTACTCATATACAGAAAATAAAACACATCAAAAAGAAATGTTTTTAATTTTTACAAGAACTGATTTTTGTTACATTACTTTCTGTGTGACTTGGGGGGGGGGCACAGTCCTCTCCTTGTACTATGCGGGGCTCAAGGGTTAAACTCAGGCCAGGCAACTGGGCTGCAGGCACCTTCCCACGAACAGTCTTCTAGCTCACTATACCAGCCTGGAGCTCATTGATGAAGCTAGGCTGTCCTGCCATCTGTCTGTCTCCACCCCGCAGAACCGCCGGAGTCCAGAGCATGAGTACTCACAGAACTGCATGCCATACGGAGCACTCATGGCTCCTCCAGGAATCAGGCTCAGGCTCTCGTGCTGCTAGAGTGGACACTGACTGACTGGGCTAGCTCAGGCTCTCATGCTGTCAGAGCAGACACTGACCGGGCTAGCCCAGCCCCAGCACTCACTCCTAAATCAAGCCAGCTTCCCCTCGCTCCAGCCCACTCCATTTGTGCCAAGGTGCTGCTGCGGCTTGCCAGCCACTCACTGAGCCTGTGAGGACAGAGCTGGTGAGGGCTCAGGACCCGCCAAATCCTGCAACTCCAGCTCCCCAGCAAAGTGCTCCGTTTCATGAGAAGGGGCACTTCGGGCAAATTTAGGAGTAATTATTACAGATAGAAGCTGATCAGTCTTCCCCAACCAGGTTGGCATGCACAGACTACACCAGTCAGGGTGTTTGGGGGAATGGTCCAGTTAGGCTCCGCCCACAGGGCCCAGGCAAAGCAGAGGAGGAATGGCTAGGCTGCTCAGTGACCCAGCTGCATTGTCCCTGTCCAACAGCCACAGTCTCCTACAGCTGCAAACACATCCTGCTCTGCTGGGACCAAAGCTGTGCCCTCACACTTGGCTTCAACACGCCCCACACATTAGCTCCCAAATGAGCCTCTGCCCCCGCTGGTGCCCTGAGGCCGTCCCACCTGCAGGGCAGGGCCCTCCAGCTCAGTGTCAGGGCGCCTTCTGCGTTTACACACACTAATTCCTCCCAGCAACTTCAGGTTGTTTTCTCTGGTTCCTGGTCTTCCCCCAGACTCCCAGAAATCCATGATCAATTCTCTATCTGGAGAAGCATTAAATTCCTTTGGGGAGGGAAAAGTTAGCGTTCCGTGTTGCCTTCCCTTCCAGGGGACGGCATATCCATTCCTCATCATCTAGGTCTTGCTGCAAATTCTTGTTAACATTTTACGTGGTGTGTGTGCGTGTGTGTGTGTGTGTGTCCGCACATGCACACCATGGCATCTGTGGAAATTAAGAAAACCTGTGGGTTGGCAGGAGGTCTCAGCAGGTGAAGACATTCGCCACCAAGCCCAATGACTGAGTTCAACTCCTGAGACTGGAGTTCCCACAGCTGACCTCTGACCTCTCTACATGTGCTGAGGTGCAGACACTGCCTCACACACACAATACTTTTAAAAGACAGCCTATGAAAGCGGTTCTCTCCTCCACCACGAAGGTCTCGGGGCCTGACCTCTGGTAGCCTGGCTGCATGGCCAGCACACTACCCACTGAGCCACACCACCAGCCCCGTCACAGGCTCTCCCGCACGCTCACACGCCACCCTCTTCATCAGACACACCCCTTTCTGGTTAAATATATTTCTAATTATTTGTTTCACTCTAAAATTTCTCACATCAGTTGGATCATCCCAAGTATATATGAAAACTAATGTCAATATATTATCTTTAGGTAATTTTCAAAATAATTTGTTTCTAAAATGATGGAAAAGGTTACTTTAAGTATATAATCCCTTGGAAAATACAAATAATTTGATCTTTCCATTTCTTATTAAGTCAGAACCTTGAGATCAATAGTGACTTTCAGCTGACTCAAGAGCTGCCCTGAGTTTGCTTCAGTGAGGACGGCTTTGCTCCTTCCCCATCTAGCCCTGCTCTGGGCAGTCAGTCACTTCCATCTGCTCTGGTTTTGCTCTGAAACTAACAGGCGTGATCAAAACATTTATAAGCTTTGAGAGAATAGCTAATGGCTCTCTCCTTTCGTTTATTATTCTGAAAGTCTCCCTAACTTGTGCATCCTCCATGAGCTCATGGAGTAGTCTTAGTCTTTGATGTGTTTTAAAATATGCTCCTTATTTGCAGTATGAACAGGGGAAGTACTGTTTGGTTCCAGACAGGGTCTTGCTGTTTAGTCCAGGCTGATCTTGAACTCACAATTCTCCCATCTCTGGCTCCAGCTCCTGAATGCTGGCTTCCAAGCACGGACCCAGGCTTCCTGGTTCTCATTTGCTAGTATTTAACAGACAGCATGACTCCTATCTTTGCCAGGATATTTTCCATGCCTATGGCATCGATTCAGTTCTGTGGTTATATTATGCTAGTAATAGTATAAAAAATATCTGTCCTCTAAAGACTGCCTATAAAATCATGTAGGCCTGCTGCTCTGGAACAAATGAGTATGGGTGAACTCACCCTGGAGAAATGAGAGCATTAGCTGATAGGAATTTATAGACATGGCTGCTTCGTGCTGGCATGAAAACCTGGAAGCATCTCAAATGTCTATCAACAGAGACTAAATTGAATAGATTACGGCTTCTCAAAACTCCAAGTTCCTTGGATTGCTACCTGGGGGTCTGGATACTCTGGAAATGCAGTCATGCACACATGTGTGCACAGGCTCACGAGAGTGGACTGCTCGTCTGCGGCAGAGGGCTGCCCACCATGGTTGGGCACACACCAGCCGCTGCTGCCACCCGCCCCTAGCTGGTTTGCTCACACCGCTGTTGGGATTAGGGGGCTTTGTTCACACCCGGGGAGCGTGAGCCTCGCTGCAGTCATGTCTGTTGAGGTCTTCTCGGCCTTAGCTGAGAGTCTGCGACATGACCTACCTCGTGAAAGGTCACCCTGCTGCTCCCAGGGCACGACAGTTAGACCTGGGAGCTCACACAGACTCTAGTCCAGACTCAGCATTCCTCCAGGAAGCAAGATTCACAAACAGCAACCATCAAGATAAACACAGGAGATAAACAAAAACACAATGCGCATGGACGAATGAAAACGGTAAGCAAAACAAATGCAGATGGGTTGCGGCTGTGTCAGCTGCCTGCGACACTGCTCTGCGGCACACTTTTGTGATTTTAACAAAAGTGTGGAAAATCTGCCATCCTTAGCATGTGTAAGCAGGTAGGAGAGAGGCGCTAAGCACACCACACTGCTGAGAAGAAGCAGAACTTCATCCTCTCGGTCTGAAACTCAGGGCTCCCTGCACACTAACTCTGCATTTCACAGGCAATCCTCCTTGCCCACAGACCTCCACCGCGCCCTTTCTCCTACACCTGGCTGGCTACTTCGGGTGTTTCTGACAGGCAGACTCCTACTGCGCTGTCATTCTTTTGGGACTGCCTTATTCCAAGCCTCACAGTGTTTTCAGGGTTCGCCGTTCTTTTTCACAGCTGTGTAATACTGCATCTATCACATACATCCCACAGGCTCCTTATCCATTCATCTGTGGATGGGTGTTTGGGTTGCTTCTCGGCTGTGGCCATTGCCAATGGTGCTGTTGGGAGCATGTGTGTGAAAATGTCTCTTCATAATCAGCTTTCGGTTCTTTGGAGCACCATCCACCCCTCCTAGAGTAAGATTAAAGGACCTTATGTTTGGAAGACCTGCTACTGTGCTTTCGCCAATGGCTGGGCCAGTCCCAGCAGCGGCAGCTGCGCTCGCTCATCACTGGACCATCGTGCTCTGGTTTGGTCCTGTTGGGGTCTTTCCACAGTGACCATCCTGATGGGTGTAAGCAGTCCCCCTCCTGCCTCCCGCTTGTCCTTACGGAAGCAGCGATGCTCTGGCGTGCTCATGAAGCCAGCTGGAGAATGCAGGATGGACAGCAGCAGGGACTTGTTTGTTCAGTGTGACGGCTACACTGGTGCACACGAGTTTGCCAGGGCCACGGTGAACGTGGAAAGGAGTGGGTCTGGCTGGGTGCCGAGTGGTACCTACAGGCTGCCACTCCGCTACAGGTGCAGAAGCGGTGAGAACAAGCTCAGAACTCCCTCACTGCCATCAGACGAACATGGCTGGCATTTTCTCACGACCCAGCGCAGCCTAATGTCAACTCTCCATTGTCACCCGGACACGGGACTGAAAGGGTTTGGGCTTCAGTGGCTGGGTGGCACAGCCTGCAATTTTACCCCTCGGGAGCTTGAGAGAAAACACTGTAAGTTCAAAACTGGCCTGATCTCCATAGCAAGACTCAGCGAGGAAAAAGGCCTCGTTTTTCATGTTCAAAATGACAGCAGCAGAAAGAGTCACAGCAAGAAACTGGCCTGCCCACTTTTCAAATGATTTGAAAAAACAAGTTTAACTTAACTTACAACTTTTTAAAATAGATGTTACACATGCGGAGTGAATTATATCCTTCCAAATAAAAAGCCCCAATTGGATCCAAGTAGGAAACGAAGTCTTGGTCCCAGATGACTGAGGAGGCCCACAGGACTTCCCTCCACATCGCTGCACTCTCAGCGATGAAAACCTTGTAAAGATGAGGGAGAGCACAGCAAGAAAACCTTGTAAAGATGAGGGAGGGACTGGGTGATGTCCACGACCCTCAGTATGAGAGTTAAGGCAAAATCCCTGAGAAAACATCCTGAGAACAGAGGCCAAGGACAGGGCTCAGCAGGCCAGTGACAGCTGCCAACCTCAGCTCTGAAGCCTCGTGATTCCAGAGCTCCCCCACACCTCCACATGTGTTGGTTTGAATAAGATGGACCCACCGGCTCCTGTGTGTGTGTGTGTGTGTGTGTGTGTGTGTATGAATGCTTAGTCACCAGGGAGTGGACTGTGGAGAAGGAGCAGGAGGTGTGCCTTGTTGGAGGTGGCTTGTCACTGCGAGTGGGATTTGAACCTAGCCCATGCCAGGCCCAATATCTGTCTACCCCTACTTCTGTCCCTCCTCCTCTCTGGCGCCCACGCCTGTCTGCCAGTGAGAGGT
>CM053745.1:61303113-61381370 GCA_028658305.1 Pachyuromys duprasi | reverse complement strand
GTGAGTGTGAGAGAGAGTGTGTGAGAGTGTCTGTGTGTGAGAGTGTGTGTGAGTGTGTGTGTGTGTGTGAGTGTATATGTGTGTGAGAGTGTGTGTGTGAGAGAGTGTGTGTGTGTTACTTTCTGTCCCACTGTTATGAAGAGACACAACAACCTAGCTGACTGGGTTAAGTACTTGCAGAAAATGTCTGTTTGGCTGGCATCTCCAACTGCCCTCCCCTACCCCACAACATCTATAAACCCTCTTTTTTCTCCAACCCTGGCCTCTTGGAGAAGAGCGGCCCCCACTGCAGAAGCTGGGTCTAGGCGTGTATACTGACCATGGCCTCCTGCAATCAACTTAGAAAACTGGCCGGATTTTTGCTGGACTGCTGCGGAGCTTCTCCAGTGTATCAAAGCTAACAACTGTATTTGGGACTGAGTCCCCACCCTGAAGGAGGCAGTGGCCATGATGCCCCTCCTCTGGTGGCCAAACAGACTCAGATGTGCTGTACTGCAACTGGGACATTCCGCTCTCCAGCTCTCCAGAAAGCCCCAGTGAGGGGCTGGGGGTCCAAACCAGGACGCCTCCAACCTGGTGGCAGCCTCCCCTGTCCCAACAGCTGGCCCCAGTAATGGACCCCTCATTATTCTCATCTGCTTATTTTTTCTTTTTATTCCCTGCCTCCTTTACCTTCTCCAGAGTCAGTCAGATGGTTCTTCTCTCAAACCTCCGCTGACACCAACCTGCCTCCTGAACCCTCTCCACCACAGAGCAGCCAGATATGAATTCGGTGTCCACATACTTAAAGAGGTCAGGATAGCCAGCTGGCATCTCCTGGGGCCCTCCCATACCCCACATCTTCCTGTAAACCCCACCTTCTCTCTCCAGAAAAGCCTCCACATTCCTGGCATTCCTGAGGAGCTCCACAGACCCCTCACATGGAGCCACCAGCCCCCCAAGTCCAGCAGCTGGCAGACATCTTGCTTTGCCAACAATCCTTAAAGCCCCGCCCATCACAGTCGGTGTGGCTTTCTCTGCCCTGGTCCTCACAGGCTGCCGACCTCACCCAGGAGCTTCAGTCTCCAAATCAACCTGCCCTTCATACTTTCAATCTGGCTTGGATTGGTGTATTTCTTCGGCAGAGATAACCTATCACAAACAAACAAACATCCTAAGCTTGAGAGAGGAAGGCAGAAAGGTGACGGGGGAGGGGGGGGAGGGAGGCGGCGGGGCACCGTGATAACAAGAGTGTCACTTTACACACGCAGGAGATCTGAGCCCAGACCACAGGAGGGAGCCACCTGGTTCAGGACTGGTCCTCCTGCCTCATTTATAAATGGCTCTGGAAGGCCCTTCACAGACAGAACCAGAGGTGGGTCTTCTGGGTGACTCTAAAGGTAGTAGGACTAACTACCAGGGCCAGCAAAGCCACAGAAGCTGGCGGCAAGGGCGTAGAAGGCTCCCCCCACAACCCGAAGGAGGAACCCACACTGTGGGTTGCACAGAAAGACAGTCTGCAGAACTTTCTGAAACCGTCAAATTAGTGATCCGTCCACGAAGGCCAAATTAGGCCACTTCTCAATTGATGTGCCCAGAGAAAGGGGGGCACAACTCAAGCTTCACCTCAATGACACACTGGAAAGAAGGTGCCAGAAGGGTCCCGTGGATGGAGGACACAGAGAAAAGGTCTGTGTTTTCATCCAGTACCCTGTGTCCTGCCAAGCAAGGCCCAGAACAAAACCAGCTCTTCTAGGCCCCAAAGGACGGTGTTCCCAAGGCAGACTAAGGAGTGAAAAATAAATAAATGTGGAAGCTGAGCCACGTGGCTTATGCCCACTGAAAGGCTCTAAGCAGGCCTGGCTGCGCCACGTGGCTCATGCCTACTGAAAGGCTTTCTCTAAGGAGCCCTGGGTTGGCAGGGCACAAAGAGATGCCGACAACATCTTGGTTTCTACTGAACCAGTTTTCTGAAGAAAAACAGAGCTTTATTTTGGCACCTGTATGCCCCTTCCAGAGCTTTCAAAGAGGAGCCCAATGGGAGCAAAGTCCACCAACAGAAACTGTCTGGAAAAGCACGTCAATGTTGTATAAACTTCCTATGAGACTGAAACATCCCTGCATTCTGCAGGAAAGCTCCTTAACCAGGAAGCTGAACAACTCAAAACAGCTTCAGGAAGTCCCTGAAACTGACTAGATTCTCTAGGTCCCTCCTGCCAGAATAAGAAGCTGAAGAGTCTCAAGAAGGAGGAGGAAGGAGGAAGAGGAGGAGGAAGGAGGAGGAAGAGAAGCAGGAGGAGGAGAAAGAACAACTCCAACAACTGCTAAAAGCACTGAGACAGAATCAGCTGCCAGAAGAGAAAGCAGCCAAGCTGCCGGAAGAGATCAGAGCAGGCTGCCGGACGCTCACATCCTGCTAAGCCGCCTGCAGGCTGTGCAGCATTCCAGGCCCCAGCTTTGTGCTTGGTGGGTTTGCGGGTGCTGCTGCCTCTGAGTCATTTCTGCTCCTGTAAGGGACCCCAGGAAAACTCATGGCTCACCAAGTTGACCGTGGTGGTGTCTGCACTTCCGTCTCCCCAGAAAGCTGTCACACAGCAAACTCTGCTCGGCTGGAGCTACCTACCTGGCAGTGCCCTGCCCTGGCACCACAGGCCACCACCCCAGCTTTCAGGCATGACTCCCTGTGGAGCTTGAGACCTCCTGACAACTCTGAAAACACTCGCCTCGTGTGTCCACATCAAAGGCAATTGACATTTCACCCTATTCAAATCCATATAGATGAGCCACAGTGACCTATGGTACAGCTCATATTTCAAGTGGATTCCACTGAAATCCATGACAAGTGACAACACAGCCATGAACTGAAGCATTTCCCATCTCCGTCTTCACTCAAGTGTGACACAACAAAGTCAGTGGTTTCTAGGGTGACGAGGATCTTGAAAGGTGAAGGGTTAACCTCTAAATGTTGAATGCAGTAACCAACCTCTATTTGCTATGTCCAGGGTCATCTCTGTAGTCGGGCGGCTGAGGCAGGAAACCCGAGTTCAAGGTCAGCATGGACCAGAGAGCATGGTCTTGTCTCAAAGTAATTTAGTAATAATACTAGGAATGCCAGAGAGATGGCTCAGCTGTTCAAGTGCTGGCCCCCAAAGCCAAGGACCTGAGTCCTCCATACACACCAGGCACAATTACACACACCGGTAATCCCGGCACTAGACAGGCGGAGACAAAGCCCAGGCCTTGGTGGCCAGGACAGCTTAATCTCCAAGCTCTGGGCGAGGCCCTGGCTCCAAAATTAAGGTGGACAGTGATTGAGAAGACACATGACATCAACCTCTGACCTCCACAGCCACAAAGACACAAGAATACACACACACAGGCACACACAAACACACTCAAACATGCACATACAATGCCTCTTATCTGAGACCTCAGCAATGTTCCTAATAGGTACAATTTCTCACATGCTACCTGTCTGTCAGCCGGGCCCTGGTGAGCACACAGACACCCAGGTGTACACTCAGCTGCACACCTATGGTCTCTGTGCCTTGGGGGTCTCCCCACCCTCATCTCATCCACTGAGGTCACTTCCGCCCGATTCCTCTCACCCCTGTCAGCGTGGCCTCATCAGTCACCAGCAAGCCAAGCTGCCTGCCTGTCCCTGCCAAGGCCACCCTTGCACAGAAGTACAGCTGACAGATGTGCCATCCCCATGGTTCCTATGGCCTCTGGCAGCAGGTCAAGTGCAGACTCAAGTACGGAGGCCCCTGGGTAGGACTTTGGCTCCTTCACATCTCCCTCACACCCCACAGCAATTCTTCCACTCCCCCACACAGACTTCATAGATTAGCTGAAGAGAAAACAACTATTCCTTTCACCTGAAGGAAGACCTCTGCCAGAGGCCTGTGCCAGCTCCCTGCCCACTCACCAATAATGCCCGTCCTTTCTGCGGAGAGTAGGTGTTATATTTCCTCACATTCTTATCACTGGCAGCACCTTGCCTCTCACATTGATAAACACCTTATGGAACCCAGATCATGTTCCCAAGGTCACAGTCCACAAACAAAACCAGAGCCCCGGAATCCCACTGTGGCTCTCTGGTCCAACTTCCTGTTCCCATAAGGAGGAAACAATCTGAACAAAGCTCTTACAATTGCAAAGGCAGCAAGGGCTTTAGAGCTGCACCTACCACAGACAGCTGTCCACAGAAAACTCCCGCCTGAGGAAAGCATTCCCGGCAGCCTCTTTAGGACTTACAGCCACCACGCCCAGGCAAGTGGGAAAGTAATAAAAATAAGCAAAGGCTGAAACCCGGCAGGATGAAACAGTCCAACCTGCCTTCAATCAAAGAGCACCCCCCTAGTGAATACACAAAACCAACATCGTGGTGGAGACCTCAGGACTCTAGGACTGTGCTTTGTCCAGGGCGCATGAGACAGATGGCAGCTTCCTGTCAGACATCCCAGCTCTAGGAGAATGGACATGTCTGGGGGCTCAGGGAAAACAGCAAGATATCCACAAAGCTGAACTGCATGTAAAATTCTAGGAAAAAATCCCCCTCGGTTTTATATTTTTCTTTTATTTGGGGTTATTTTGAGAGTTTGTCACAGTCAGGAAGGCCAAGGACTCTGCGTGTCCAGCTGCTCTGCAGGAGCAGGCCTTCAGCCATACCTGTGCCTCACAGGCCTTCCGAAAACCAGCTGGGACACCTGACCACCACAGGTACCCCACCATGGCCTACAGCAGGCTCCAGGCTGCTGTGCCACGGCACCGGAAGAGGAACAGCCCGCCTGACACAGCGTGCGTTCTCTGACTTCCGTCGGAACTGTGCGACAGCCGTGAAGTGAAGGCAGGCCCGCAGCTGGGCTGCCATGAAATGCCAGCCACAGCGAAGGGGACGTGTTCGCCTCCCTGACACTCCATTTTGGCGGCATACTCGGTCCTAAAGTCAGCCACACAGCTGCAAGCAATGTGAAGTAAGGACCCACAGACCCCATCTCCTTAGATCTAGCTGAGACAATTTATTATTTTCATTTAAAGGAAGGGGAAGAAAACAAATCAACTCCCCAAACATTTTAATGTCAGAGTCGGACATCTTAAGTACCACCTATTCTTTTTATTTATTGGGCTCCACTAACTTTTTAAGGGAGAAAATAGCAAACAGCTGTTAGAACATGGCTACATTCCTGAGCTGTGTAACCGATGGGCTTTGATCATGAACGAAAACTGAACAGTGAGCACGCAAGCACTCTAGCCACATTTAAATTCAACTCTTTGCTCCTAAGGAGCCAGGAAGAAAAGTTAACAGTATTTATCAGAAATGATTCATGAAAAAAGAAAAACATTTTTTTACTCCATTAAAATAGCCTTTCAGTTTAACCTCAGGAGACTAGACTCAGACAGGCCCCATTTATCATCCTGCGTTAAATAACAGAAACGGCCAGGCAGAGCAGAGAGGACTTCAGTGCTATTTCAGAAAGCTGGATACAGAGCCAAGAGCAACACGGATAAGGAGAAAGAAACATCTGGCTTGTTTCTAAGAGCCTGATGGACACGTGAAACTTTGCACACTTGGTCTCACTGAAGGCTGGTGCTAAGGTGGCATGCGCTCTGGGCCTTGGCTTTAAAAGGTCAATTGCGCTTTATGTAGGTCTATCCTGCTCTCCAGGAGAGCCAGAGAGCACGGCAGAGCAGGGGCGCTCCTGGCATGGGTGCGTTTCATTTCAGAGGGAGCAGGGGATACAAACAGGCTTACAGGCTGGGCCAGTGGGTCTCATTCCCCAAGACTGTGAAGGAGAAATGGAAATGGGAACTCCATGAAAACCAAAACGACAAAAACCTGATCCTGACAAAGCCACACAGGGCCACAAAGACAAGACACTGGGCTTTCTTTTTTTTTTTTTTTTAACATTTTTGTTTTATATTAATCACAGGTTATGTACTTTGTATCCCAGCCATAGCCCCCTCCCTCATTCCCTCCCTACACCCCCCATCCCTCCCTCATCTCTTCCCTGCCCCTTTCCAAGTCCATCTAACTCTAGCTTATCAGGTCTCTTCAGGACTGTCTGCAATGTCCTCTTCTGTGGCCTAGCAAGGCTGCTCCTCCCTCAGGGGTCCGGGGGTGGGGGGGCGTCGAAGAGCCAGCCATTGAGTTCATGTCTGAAATAGTCCCTGTTCCCCTTACCAAGGTACCCATTTGGATATTGAGCTACCATTTGCTACATTCAAGCCTGGGTTCTAGGCCATATCCATACATGGTCTTTGGTTGGAGAAACAGTCTCATAAAAGACCCCTGTGCCCTGATCTATTTGGTCCTTGTGGAGCTCCTGTCCTCTCCAGGTCATACTAACTCCCCCTTCTTTCATATGATTCTCTGCACTCTGCCAAAGGGTTGGTTATGTATCTTAATATTTTCTTTGATACACTGCTAGGTAGAGTCTTTCCGAGGCCCTCTGTGGTAGGCTCTTGTCCTGCTACTTGTTTACTCCTACCTCCAATGACCATCCCATTTGTCTTTCTAAGTGAGGACTGATCATCCTACCCCGGGTGGTCTTTCTTGTTTATCTTCTTTAGGTGTACAGATTTCAGTATGTTTATCCTCTCTTAAAGGTCTATATAAGTGAGTATATACCATGTGTGTCTTTCTGCGTTTGGGATACCTCACTCAGGGTGATCGTTTCCATTTGCCTGCAAATTTCATGATTTCCTCCTTTTTAATGCTGAGTAGTATTCCATTGTGTAAAAGTACCACAATTTCTGTATCCATTCCTCAACTGACGGACATCTGGGTTGTTTCCAGGTTCTGGCTATTACAAATAAAGCAGCTATGAACATGGTTGAGCAAATGTCCTTGTTGTGTACTTGAGCATCTTTTGGATATATGCCTAGGAGTGGTATAGCTGGATCTTGAGGAAGCGCTATTCCTAATTGTCTAAGAAAGCGCCAAATTGATTTCCAGAGTGGTTGTAGAAGTTTACATTCCCACCAGCAATGGAGGAGGGTTCCTCTTTCTCCACATCCTCTCCAGCATGTGTTGTCACTTGAGTTTTTGATCTTAGGCATTCTGATAGGTGGAAGGTGAAATCTCAGGGTCATTTTGATTTGCATCTCCCTGATGGCTACGGCCGTTGAGCATTTCTTTAAGTGTTTTTCTGCCATTCTACAGTCCTCTACAGAGAGTTCTCTGTTTAGCTCCATACCCCATTTTTTAATTGGATTACTTGATTTGTTGTTTTTTTAACTTCTTGAGTTCTTTATATATACTGGATATTAACCCTCTGTCAGAAGTAGGATTGGTAATGATCCTTTCCCAGTCTGTAGGCTGTCGTTTTGTTTTGATGGCAGTGTCTTTTGCTTTACAGAAGTTTTTCAGTTTCATGAGGTCCGATTTATTGATCGTTGCTCTTAGAGCCTGTGCTGTTGCTGTTCTGTTCAGGAAGTAGTCTCCTGTGCCAATAAGTTCTAGGGTCTTTCCCACTTTTTCTTCTAACCGATTTAATGACACTGGGCTTTCTAAGAGGCAAATTTCTACCTGTTCCTTTGACGGAGCCCAAGGAGCAGGACGATGGCACGATGCTTTAAACTCCTGCCTCTCGCCACCAAGCCCTTTCCCAGGCAGACAGCATAGAACAAGTGTCCATTGATGACCCGCCCAGGTTTCTGTGAGAGTCAGAGCAATGAAAAGCCTGTTTCATCTCAAAGGTACCGAATTGAAAGCCCTGTTCAACCACTGATGGCCTGACTTCAGAATGTTCCTAATTGAGGCTCCAAAATAGCTTGATAGCTTGGACAATTTTGCTACCAACAAAAGAGAAAAGAAAAACTAAATGTGGTCTTTCTGTGACATCAAAGGCCAATGGAAAGGCCTCGTCTCCAGCTTCAACAAGCCTGTTAGGTTTTTTTATCAGCGAAGTGTTGCTGGGAGAGTATGTGATTTATTTCAGTCTCCCACTGCCGAGGGGCTCAGTGTGCCCTAGGTGAGCCACTCCACCCCTAAGCTGCATGTCCAAGACTGCCGACGCCCTGGGCACACCCCGAGCCCACCTTCAGCATGAACTTTCCCTGCACACAGTGCCAGCCACATCTCATCAGACCTTCTTGAGTTCTTTATATACACTGGATATTAGCCCTCTGTCAGATATAGGGTTATCTATTAATTTGCTTTAATAAACCTCGGGCCATGGTGGCACATCCCTATGATCTCAGAAGCCAGGCAGAGAGACTCTGAATTGGAGGCTAACTTGGACTACAGAGCTAGACTCTGTTTCCAAAAAACGACAGCCAACGAACAAAACAGAACCAACAGCAGCAACTGTAAGAGTCCCCAGAGTGTCTGCCATCTTGCTGGAGAATTCCAAAACACAAGTCACAGCAAGTTCTTCCTCAAGGAGGTCAGCACAGCGTCCCCGCTTCCAAAGAGGAAGGAGAACAAGGTTTGACACCTGGACCAGACGGCCCATTCTGCACACAAGGAAACTGAGTCTGGTCACCAGGGGCTTAGACATTTAGTCAGACGCCAGTGGGAGACAGAGGTTTCCAGGCTAATTATGGGAAGGACCAAACCCTGTGAAGGACAACGCCCTGTGATGTAGCCTGGCCAGGCAGCACCTCTGGGTGGGATTTTACTAAACAGCCCAGATCTGGGAGTATAGAGGGTCTTGGGGGGAAAGGGGGAGCGGCTGAAATAGGGACCCCCGAAAGGCTAAGCCAGAGCTAAGGAAGCAAGATGAGGCAGATCTCGGTGGCAGCGCACCTGGGAAGGCACTGCCACACCCCTCATCTTCGTGTGGGCCGGGCCCCAGCGCCTCCCAGGACTGCCCTCAGAGTCCAGTGCAGGAAGCGAAAGGAGGCATCAGCGTCCTCAGGTGTGGAGGAGAGGTCTACATGCTGGTGAGCAAGGTCACGTCAGCACCCACATCATGGGGTCCCGAGCAGGCCGTGAGTAAGACCCAGAGCCTTGCCACTCCACTGCCACACTTCATCAGGCCAGCAAGTCTCAACTTTCCATGGTATGCTACCAGAGAAGCCAGTGTGCATGGCCCTGGTGGAAGAGTGTTACTGGGGGGGGGAGGGGTCATCCCTCCACTGCAGCCTCTGGGTCAGGGTCCTGCCGTCTCCCAGGCGTCAAGATACTCACACCTTTGCGAGCTATGGAAAGCAAGGAGAGCGAGCCCAGGCTGACATCCTGCCCTGACCACCGTCCTGCCCTGAGTTTTGTCCATCGCCTACACCACCACTGCTACCCTACCACCAGGCCTGCTCAGGAGGCCATGCCTGGCTCTCCTCCCTCCTCTGCCTTTCCAGCTCTCCCTATACGGAGCACTGTGAGAAGCTGCCATCTGCCGCTCTAGACATGCCTGGTGGAGCAGTGTTTGTTTACCAGAGGGGTCAAGGGAAGCAGACCCACAAACCTTCTCAGGGTCCTCCACAGGAGGTGGCCTGGGGGAAGATACTCCATGGCCTCCCAAGGCCTGGGACCCATGGTGCCTTACAAACTTCATGAGAAGAGAAAGCGCGTTATCAAGTCCTGAGGTGTGGCTTATTAGTACAGTGTTTCCAACATCAGAATGATGAAACACCAGGCAAGAGCTTCCTGTAAATGTTAGTTCTGAACTTTCACTGTCCAAATTCAACATGAAAGGAGCTCAGCCAGCCAGCCCCAGGTAGAAGACTGGTGTCTACTGCCCTGGCTTTCCAAAAGGCTCTGAAAGGTTTCTAGCTACATTAAAAAAAAGGGGTGGGGGATGGGGAAGGGAGGGAGACAGGGGGAGAGAGGGAGAGGCAGAGAGAGAAAGAAAGAAAGCCACCACCAAGAATATGATTGTTTCATTGCACAGGAGCTGGTCGGTGAGCTTGCCTTTAAAATGGCTGCTTGCTGTCGTCTGTATTTTAACAGAAAAGTAGTAAGAAAAGGCCCCAGAGAATCAGCCCCCAGGGAAAGAGTGAGATCACTGAAGACAAACCCCCCAGACGAAGTTACAGAGACTCCTGGCTGCACGCCCTGCTCATTTGCAGGACAAATGCTTGTGGGCAATGAGGAGATGCTCAGGCAAGATGCCCTACCCTGCCCCTGTGGGAGAGAGGGACACTTCCAGGGTCAACCGGCCTTGAGTTCAAAGACAGTAAAGCAATTATGGGGGCAGATCTGGCCCAGGCAATCCTGAAGACACTATCCTTCTAGTCCTTGGGGTGAGAGAATCATCATGAAGCCTTGATGGCTTCCAGCTGTGGGGTGGCCTGGGCGCACAAGGCAGAGCTGTCGAGTCTGCTCCAGCCAGGGCACACTGAGAGCCATCCGCCTTTCTACAGCCAGTGTAAGGAAGACAGCTGTTATCCATGGGCTGAGGAGATACTCTAACCCAAATAGAAAAGACAAATAAAATATGGGCGGAAGACATGTTAAAAGTACTAAACTCTAACTGTAAGGTAAATTCACTGAGGCGCATCACTGGCAAACGTTTAATGAGCACCTATTGTCTTCCCAGTTACATGGGTGGGGACCATGGAGACCAGTAAGCAGGTCCCAACCCCAAGAAGCAAAAGCTTCTAAATGCCACAAACCCTACCATTAAATACATAAAACAGCTGTAGGTATTTTAGAAACATCATTTTTTTTTTAATTTCATGAAACATGAAGTAGTATTTACTGTTACCTCACTTCCAGGAGAGGAAAACAGGGGCTAATGGGGTGAGAACGTTGCCCAAGGGAGACAGAAGCAAGGATCAGTAGGAGAGAGTGGAACTTCCACCCTCACAGCAACAAACAGGTCTGCAGAGAGAAAGGCACTGCCTGAGGCCAGGAAGGGCACACAGGAGTTTCAGGAGGAATGGAAAAGGTTCCTTCCAGACACAGGGGTTAGAAATGGAAGAACAACTATTAAAAATGATGAAGGTGCACTCGCCTGTACCCCCAGCACTTGGGGAGGCAGGGGCAGGAGCATCTCTGTGAGTTGAGGCCAGCCTGGTCTACAAAGCAAGCCCAGGACAACCAAGGCTGCACAGAGAAACCCTGTCTTGAAAACAAACAAACAAACAAAAATTACGAAGGTAACCACTTTTGTGTGTGCATGTACAAGCCTGACTGTGAAGGGCAGAGGACCGCAGGGCTGTTCCTCAGCCTACCTTTATCTTGAGACAAGGTCTTTCACTGGCCGGGAACTGACCTAACAGGCTAGGATGGATGGCCAGTGAGCCAAAGTGGCCCACCTCCAAGTCCTCAATCCTGAGATTCCACAGGTGCCCTGAAAGGATCTTTTTTAAACCATGGGTTCTGGGAATCTGAGTCAGGTCTTGTGCTTGACTTTTAATAACTCAGCTATTTTTTTCGACCCCCCTCCCAAATAATTTCAAAAGATGAAAATACATTTACTACATAGTGCCCACAGTTTCTACCTGATGGTAGCTGGGTCAGAAAAGAGCCCGCAGCCTGCAGGAGAGCACCATTCAACAGAGGGAAGTGCAGAAGCCTGACAAGGCCCAAGAGGAAAGAGAAACTGAATACTTCACCAAACCAGTCTGGCAAGCACAGAGAACACTGGGGAGGGAGAAGGGGGCCGTGAAGGCAGACTCTCAGCGGGTGGCAGGTGCTTTCCCACAATTCCAGAAATTAGCAGCGGCTTTGTTCACTGCAACATGAAGTCCTAGCCAAGTCCTTGAGAGATGAATTCCTCAGCAAGGAAATTAAAAAGGCACAAAGGCCGTTTGCAATGTGTGATAAAACTGGTAGTTTAAAACAGCCATTCTGAGGGTTATCTTTCCCCAAGACACTTAATTTATACTCTCTGAACAACGTTCTGTGAAATAAATAGAATTTACTGAATCATATCCCATAAATGATTAACTGACGGGTTAGCACCACTAATGCCAAAGATTAGGTTTCTGGCCCTGTAGCCAACAGAAATAAGGCATGACTGCGGCACTGTAAGAGCAGGTGTGTGCCACGGGCGGTCTCTGAGTCATTTGCTGGAGTTCAGCACCGACGTTATTCCTCCACAGTCAGCGATGGGCACAGACATGGGGTGTGCCGAGGCCTCCCTGGCTGAAGTCGGGGTCGAGAACGTCAGTCTGTGGTACGGGGCCTCACCCGCTGCGGCCCACAGCTGGCATGGCACCTCTCTTAGCAACAGATGCTTGAGCAGGAAGCTGGAAGAAGCCGAGGCTGAGCTCTCAACCAACAGTGAAGAGGCTAGGGGCCTCTGACAAAAAGGAGGCCAGGGCAGGGACTCCGCCCACCCCACGATTCCTTTCCTGCCTGCCACGAGTATGTGTGTGTGTGTGTTCACAGCCGCCATGGGGAAAGCCTGGCTCAAGGCCTTCCCAACTCTCCTTACAGGAAGGCCACAAGCTCACCTGCCCCATTTTCCTATGTGGAAACACAGCGTGCTGACGGCCTTCTCAGGACGCTGTTTGTGGGTCCAGTACACACTCACACCCGTGAGAAAAGAACTGCCTGTGAAAGCAACAAATTACACACGACCCACTTAGACGACGGAGATTACATATAGACTATCGTTAGATGCAATTATACCACTTATTAATTTACCAGTCGTACCATAGACAGACATGATTTACATACACAATGACATCTATGGTATAAACCTCCAGCAGAGCCCCAGGTCACTTCACGCCTGGGTGGCTTGTATACAGATCTGAAAACCAGATCACTCGGAGCCAGGGTGGATGAGCAAGGCCTGCTGGGAGTGACCTGAGGGGCACGGTGACCTTCCCTTTTCCAGTGGCCCACACCATGGACACCTCCACAAACCCCTGGCTTACCGGAACTTCAAAGGCTTCCTGGGTGTCATCCAGCATCTGGATTTTCACGGTCATAAGTTTTCCTGAAGGAGTGGGCGGCTTCTGCCCTCGTTCCAAGGTGCTGACACCCGAATTCTCCGGGGCTCCCAGACGTGATGCTGGGGTGGGCTTCTGCTCTATCTCTCCCATGATGAAAGCAGCTTAGGTAGTATCTGCAGGAAACCAGAGGAGAGGAAATGTATCAGAAGAAGGGAACTCAGGGTTTCTTCCCGCATCGAGAATCTCCCCAAACTACTGAAGTGTTAAATTCAGACATTCAGGTCTTTCTGCATATTGTCCATTTGCACTTTTGCACACTGCGTGCTCAATCTTTCCTAGTTCCATGGTCAGATCTTAATTACTCATGCTACAGACTCAGCTGTGCTGCGCTCTATCATTTCTTGTCTCCACTGACCACACTCTGCTGTTCACACCCGTAAAGTAGGGTGGGAAGATGCAAACAGGGCCTGAGTGCTGTCATTAAAACCCACTAATTATCCTGGAGGAAGCTGGTCGCACAGTGTGGTCATTCTAAGGATGACAGGGGGCCACAAGGCTCCCCGGCTGAGAATCGGCTTTGCTCTCTGGTCTGGAGACCTGACAGGACCTTGTCACTCACTTCTTTATTACCTCTTCCTTCAGCCAAAAGTTCTTCAACTGCTTTAAACATCAGTTCAGTGTCACTTCCTGGACAGTGGGTGCTGTTGTCCACTCCTGCTCAAAATGGCTGCTGCATGAGTGGCAGTCAGCGAAACACGATGGCTACACACTGTTTCTCCGGAGTAAGGCGTCAATTCAAGATCTAACAGTTAGGGGTAGGGAGGGCCTCCCTCCAGGAAGAAAGGAACTGACCTCAGTTTGACCACAAACCTTGGATAACACTCACAAAAAACCCAGGATGCACAGATGGGAAAGACATTCCAGGGAAGTGAACGGAGCCTTGTGGGAAGGCGGTGTGGGCCTAGAAAGATGGCTGCTGGTATAGCCCTTGCTAGGCTGATCCCTGGCACCAAGGAAGCAGAGAGGGGAGAGTCCCCGGAGCTCAGGCTAACCATCAGGGATCAGGGATCTGCAGGTTAAAAGAGAACCTGTCTCCAAAATAAGGTGGGAGCAACTGAGGAAGGTGCCCCATGGACCTTTGGCCTCCACACACACAGGCACATACAGAGGACGGGCTGCTGGAGAAGGAAAGGAAGGAAGGAAGGAAGGAAGGAAGGAAGGAAGGAAGGAAGGAAGGAAGGAAGGAAGGAAGGAAGGAAGGAAGGAAGGAAGGAAGAGGGAGCCAGCGGACAGAGGTGGCAGGCTGGAAGGAGAACACAAATCAAGACTGACCTGATAAAGATGAATTTTGACAATGGGCTAGAACCCGGCTGTGAGACTCTCCATGCCGGAAGGAGAACAGTCTTTACCCTGGAGGCCACAAGGACGAGATCAGTGACACCACAGAAACAGGACTTTAGAAAAATGGGCTGGAAGGTGACACGATGTGGGAAATAAGAGAGTGGGTCCAAGTGGCTGTGACAGCTCATCAGCGAGGTGATGATTTGCACAGAGGAGATGGACACAAAATGTTGCAGGATGAACCTACCTCTGCGGACCAAGTAACCCAGTGCTGCTTGTGGCTAGCGGGACGATGGAAGAACGTGCGTCAGAAGAGGGAGGCAGAGGAGCGGAGGTGAGCCTGTCCTAGGCTTTTGTGGACATAAGGATGGACAGACACAGGATTGGGGCGCAGACCACCTTACAGACAAGTAAAAGTCATGGGTATAAAGAGGGTGATTACTGAACCCCTGAGGTAAAAGACTAACCCTGTCCTGTCACGAGGGTCAGCGGAGGACAAGAAGTCAAAAGAACGGAGGGAGAACAGAGGCACTCAGTGACCGAGTTGGCCACGGAGAGGCCTGCAGAGTCCCTGGGTGACAGTATGGAGCTGGTGTGAGCGCTGATTGCTGGGAACAGCCTTGAAAGACTCATTCCCGCCCTCAGCTCCCACCCTGCCTACAAACACAGCTTGGGTCCTTCTCTCCTGAGCTGACCATCTTCTTTCCCAAGATGCTCAAGAGCACGTGTGCTCTCCCAGCACCGTGGTGGGTAAACCTTCAGGAGTCGGTGGCACACAGGCCTGGCACCTGACCTCCTTTCTCTACAGGCCTCAGTGAGCCCCTTCCTCACTACTTCTGAGTACAGCTGTTTCCCAAGCAGAGTCAGTCACACTGTTTCTGTGCTCGCACATGGACCGTTGGTAAACATAGACAGCTCTGCTCAATTCACACGGAAACCCAGGTACAAGCTTCATATCCTAAGCAAGCCCAGGGAACACCACAGGATGCTGGCAGGTCGTGAACCAGGAACCACAACTGACCCCTGACATCCCACCTGGCCGAGGAGCCTATGGTCCAGCAGAGCCGTCTCCTCCCACGCATCAGCTTTACCTAAGCTCTAGTCTCTTCTGTGACCTCAGCTCCCTGGATGCCCTGAGAACAGGAAGAACAAATCACCAGTACCTGGGCATTCCACACCTACGTAAGGAGCTTGCAAAGCAACTATATTCTTCACATTCCTCGAGATGTTCCTTCTACTGAGTAGAGAAACACAATTTTTATCTGGCAGAGAAACAATGACAGAGCAGAGCTGTTGTGTCACAATATCCCTGCTTAAAGAGTCCTCTTGGAATAAGGAGCTCAGCACAAAAATCACAACCCTTTCCTGAGACAGCAGACGTGGAATCCCGGGGGCGGCCAGACTTGAGTGAAGGTCAGACAGAGGAGATGGGAAATGCCTGGCTCTGTCCCACTGCAGATCTCAGGCTGACATAAAGCCTGATTCTCCAAAGCATACGGAATACCCCTGGCCACAAACTATCAGGTATTCTCAGAACAACAGGGGCTCATGTGCAGAACAGCTTCCCTGGGCACAGACAGGACACAGTCAGGAGCCACAAGGAAGCTATGTGGAAGGAGAAGCCTGAGGCTGAGGCAGGGAAGGCAGAGCCTGCAGGATTAAAGGCCAGGCTCCACCTAAGTCTCTAAGAACCCAGACCAGCAAGGGCAGTGTCCTGTCAGTCACCTGGGGAGACTCCTACAAAGGGCTAGCTGATGAAAGACAAATAAACCCCTTCTGGAACCCAGGGTGGCCTCTGATAAGAGGCTGGGAGGAGACAGCAAGCAGCAGGCAGGGCAGGGCATACTTGCAATTCCAGCTTTCGGGAGGCTGACCCACAAGTGCTGTTCAGTGTGAAACATCCTAGGCTGCACAGCCAGGTACAATGTCTCAAAATGACAGAAACAAAACAAGAAAGCAGTCCTTACAATGTCAGGATATCACCAATCACAGAAATGGCACTCACAGGAGATTAAAATTTTGCCCAAAGTGTGCATGGTGGCACACAACTGCAATGCCAGCACCCGGGAGGCGGGGGTGGGCAGAGGCAGAGCCAGGGCGTGGTCTGCAGCTCAAGGCAGCTCCACCTGCTCAACTGCCCAAACAGAAAGCCACAAAGTCACAAGACGCGATAAAATCAATGAGCCCCTAAGCAAAAGCATATGAAGGGTCTACAAGAGACCAAAGACATCAGCAGGAAACAAGGACAAAGGCACCCAGAGTAATAAAAAGAGAAATAAAATTCCTAATCCCAAATCAGAAACATTCCCAAAACCAAGCTCTTTTTCAGGCAGTGTCTCACGAGGTAAGTGGTGGCCCTGGAACTTGCTTTGTAAAGCAGCCAGCCTACACTGAGGTCTGCTGCCTCTGACTCCCAATGCTGGCATTAAAAGCTCACCCCAACATGCTTGTCCCAAATCCAAAACTTCAGCACCAGTGTAATGTCCCAGCTGGAAAATCACACATCTGATCCCATGTGATACACTGGAAACACTCAAAAATTACCTTTGGGCTATCTGCATAAAATGGAGTAAAAACAATCTTGGTTTTAGACTATGATATCTCATCCCAAATATTCTAATATCTATGAGAATCCAAAAATCTATCCATTTGAGGTCTCAGAATTTGGGATAAAATGTCTCCAGTGGGTATCACAAAAATATAGGACAAATGGAAAGTGGCTAAAGCGAGCTACTTACTGGTAAAATCATGGGCACCTAAAGGAGAGTGGAGAATGCTCAGAAATAAGGGCTGAAAACAGGAAAAGAAAAATAGCTACGGAAGACAGACATAATCTGTGTGCCCCTGAAGACTCAGAAGAAGAGAACAAGGTCTAAAAACAGAAGAAAGAAAAGGTTGTTTAGGGTATGATTTAGGAAAACATTCCAGAAATGAAAGAGAAGTTTTCATAATAAAAAAGGACAACTTGGGGGGGAGGGGGCTGCCACTAAGCCCAATGATGCAATTTCAGTCTCTGGGACCCACAGGGTGATGAAAAACTGACTTCACAAGGCATACCACAGCATGTGTACACAGACAGACAGACAGAAAAGTAAACACCCGTACAAAAGCATATCACATCTATGCTAACGAAGCCATCACCAAAACATCTCCAAAATGAACAAAGACTAAGTGCCAAAATGTCCCCAACATTTGAAGAATCAAAACTTTAAGCCAGGACAAAGATTCACCCCAATATACAAACCAAATGCGTGAAATTGGTGAGAATTTTGAGGAATATGACTCACACTTTTAAACGAAACTCCTAGAAAATAAAACTTCAGGAAAACTAGAAGTAGCCACACAAGGAAAAACAGTTAATCCGAAAGTCATGTGTACTCTAAGAGAAAGGGTACAACAATTGCAGTGGCCAGGCGCCAGCTGAAACCATAAAAATAAAACTAATAACAACTAAAAACACAAAAATAAAACCAAAAACTTGGCAGAGAAAGTTGAAACCAAAAATGCTGAAACTTCATGTTTTAGAACTGCAATAGGATCTGTCTCCAGAGAGCTGGTAAGGCTGACCATAAACTTAGCAACCAGACCATCAAACACTCCCTAAGAAGTCACAAATTCTACTCTCGGGCATCTCCCCAAGCCAAATGAAGAGGGATGGATGGATAGATGGGTGGGTGGATAGATGGATGGAAAATGGTTTACAACATGAAAGAAGCCAGGGGCATGTGATTCTGTTTCCCTAGTACACAGGAAGGTTGAAAGGTTATACACCCAGTGCACAAACACACACACACCCATGACAAGAACTCCTGTGTGCTGGCTATGTGAGGTTCCTGCAAACAGCTACCTCACAGTTCATACTGCTGGGATAAGGATGCTAGTGACACACAAACAATGCAGAAGCAACTTGGCAATTTCTTTTTGCAGAGAGGTGTTCCAGAACCCAAAACCAGGCTGGTGAACACCTGACCAAAATGGCCTCCATCTTCGATCCTCCATGTAGGGCGGAGCACAACTATCTGAAGCGACTGGCTTACGGCCCAAAGGAAGAGGAGGAGTTTTGGGGAATGCAGCCCTTTTCAGGCTCACTATCTTTGGTAGAAGGAAAAAATTCCCAGAATACTGAGAACGTTCACTCCTAGGATGACCACTAAAAACAGGTTGCCTGGGGCTAGCATGGGAGCAAGTCTGACTAAAACGCACAAGGGGACGGGGTCTTTTTGGAGCAACAGAAATGTTTTAAGTAGGCGTGGGAATGGTCTCGAGCTGTAAACTTCCGGGAACGAGCTTTGGATTGTATGTGAAAGGCCATAACTAAGGGTGCCGGAGAGCAGGGGTACAGGTGGGTGTGAGTCTGTGGGGGTGGGGTGTCTGTCTGTCACTCTTCTTGTCTCTGTGACCCAACACCAGACATGAGGCGGCTGCAGGGCTCAGGGTTTGAGGGGGCAGTCCAGCACAGAGAGGCCCTGGAACAAATCCAGGCGCTACAGGGCGTGTCTACAGCCCATCACGAGGTATTGAAGAGGAGACAAAAGCCACATGCACAAAATGGTTGAAAGACCTTGCCTCAAAAATATGGTGTAGAGCAACGTTTCCCAACCGGGGTCACCCATGACCATCAGAAAACATGGATATGTACAATTCACGACAGTAGTAAAATCACAGTTATGAAGCAGCAACAAAAGTAAGTTTCTGGTCGGAGTCACTGCAGCATGAGGCGCTGTACTGAAGGGTCACGGCATGAGGAAAGTTAAGAAGCACTGGTGAGCAAAAGAGAACGCCAGCATCCCCCACCAGCCTTCAGACACATGCACACACACCCCTGAATCCCAGGGCCAGTCAATGCTTTGGTTCACAGGCCTGACACACACTCGCCCCGGGCGCCACGCACGAGGAGAGAGCTGACCCCTGAAAGCCTCTCACCATACATAAAAGCAATGGAAACCTCATTTTCCCAAAATTCTACCCTACACACATTACCTACTAGGATGCAAGTAAATAATGTCTCCTTTCTCTGTCCCGCTGAGGATTCCACCCCTGTCCAGAGCAGAAATAAAACATCAATGAACAGGGACACCTCGCATCAAGGCCTCGCCAAGGAGTCACGCTGTGCACACCAGTATCCCCTTCTGGTTTTAAACATCAGCGCTTGCAAGTTCCAGCCTAGGAAAAATGCTCCTCAAGGTGTTGGTCACAGGTGAGCCCCCAGAGGACGGCGGTCAGGAGTGGTGAGGCCACCACCTGGCGCCCTGGAGTCACACTTGACGCCACACTTGACATGGCACGCGTGTCCCGTATGCCAGCCGCCTGGGAGCCCAAAGGGTGAGGCGTATGTGGCCAGCCCCCACGGCTCTGTTCCTGTGCTCCGCCTGAGGGGCCGGGATCGCCAGGACATACTGTGTCCCTGGCAGCTGCTGCCGGGCCCAGAGAGGTGAGAGAGCAGAGGCAGAGCACAGCCCACACAGGGCACCCTGGGAAGGCTCAGCAGCAGCCCTCGCAACACACGTAGGTTGTCTTTATCTTCTGTCACTGGGTGGTTGAAGAGGGAGGGTGGCTAAGAGCCACTGCTCATCCAGGGACAGGGACATCCATGAGCAGGTACCAGCAGCTGGGAGGGAAAGATGAGCTAAGAACCTACCCCCCCGACCACCACCTCCGTCTCCAGTGTTGTCACCTACCACAGCAAAGACTAGGAACACGTAAGGTGTCGCTGTTGCTGTTTGAAGCCTGGCATGGGGCACATGCCTTCCACACCCACACGGGGGGGGGGAGGGGGCCGAACGTCAAGGTCATCCCCAGCTACGTGAGGATTCTGTAGCTCATGAGGCTGTCTCAGAGGAGAAACTTTTAATTACATTTCTAGAGAGGACATCTAACGAAGCTGACAAAAAAGAGCATTTCTTCATTTTTAGTCATTTTACACACGATACTTCAGAAATCCAATTTAGGGTCTCCAGCACCCCCAGCCCAGGGAAGACCAAAAAAAAGCAAAAGTTTAGCTTTAATTGGGTTCTTAACTAAAAACCTGATCTAACCCACACAGGTGAACTATCTGGACGTTGAGCGTGCGCCTCGCTGTTCTTCACCGATCACACGGACTCAGCCGGGCGCGGCCCAGCTCGGGGCCAGCCTGTGGTCTCATCCCCTCCGGAGCTGCTCCTCATGGCCCTCGACCTTGAGAAGCCTCTGAGCGCTCTGACGCACACACTGGCCTGGGAACCACTGTTCACCTGTATTTGTTGTTCCTCTGAGGCAGGATCTCATGGTCCCACACTGGCTTGGAACTCACAACCATGAACTCCTGACCCCTCCTGCCTCTACCCCCCCAACGCCGCGTGTGCCAGGATGACAGGTATGGCCCGCCTTGCCAGCCTGGAATCACAGTTCTCACACTCAGAGGTTCCAGGTGTCAATGTAGGATGTGTAAGTCTATGAACAGTCTATACAAACGAACCACTTCACTGTGAGCTCACCTCCCTCCTGGGGAACTCACACATACACTGAATGCACTGTGCTACCTCGGTTTACACTGATTGAGTGAGCGCAGTTCCTGCATTGCCAGGATGCCCAGTGACAAGCACAACTGGGAACTGAGACCTCTTTTATCCAGGGCAGGGGCAAGAAAAGACAGAACAAAAATTCAATTTTTGATGACGGCTGCAGATTCTAACTGTCAACCTTCCTGGGTCTTGTTCTGCTCCCACTGAAATGATAAAGCACCATGACCAAAGGCAACCTTCGGGAGAAAGAGCTTGTCCATCTTACAGCTTCTGCTCCAGCCATCACCAAAGGAAGCCAGAGCGGGAAGTCCAGGTGGAAACCTGGAGGCAGGGAGCCATGCTGCTCACAGCCTGTTTTCTGACTGACCCCAGGACTACCTGGCCAGGGTGACCTCCTGCAGCTGGACCTCCCACATCAATCACTGATCAAGAAAATGCCCCACAGATCTGTCTGCAGGCCAGTGTGTCGGAGGTTTCTCTTCCCAGAAGATGAGCCAGGGCAGGAAACACGTCAGGGGAAGGTGGACTGCTGTGAGGAGCCACTGGCTGCCAGCCCTATCAACGTCAGGGTGCCGTCCCAGAAATAGAACCCTGGCACACTGAGCCAACCTCAACCTCCCTGATCACAGCCCCTTGCCGGCACGGTCCGCCTCCCCTGGCCACCTGGCCTGGCTCAGCGCTCACGGCAATGGCTCGCCACCAGAAACAGGCACTTACAGGCCCCTGACCACGGCAGCCACACTCTATGGACGGGAACCAGATGACTGTATCCTCATGAAGGCAGAAGGGAGAGGGGCCATGACTGCAGAAGGAGCAGGTGCCCTGCTGACCACCGAGTCCCACATTCACTGCAGATGGGGCGCACTCCTTGAATTCTCAAGTCTCAGGCTACAGAACTGTGACCCAAGCTGGACCCTGAAAACAGGGTGACAGGCAGGATATGAGGGTGCAGTCCTGAGAGGACTCAGAGGCTGTATCGACAGGGGAGTGGTGGAGGGTGGTCGGGGTGGGCCAGGACGTGTCAGGCATCACTGCAGAGCAGGAGCTGGCCAGGCAGCAGGGCCCAGTGAGCAGAGGCAAGACAGTGAGGGGGGCTGAGAGGCAAGTGAGGCCTCTCTGGAACTAGGGACGAAGCTTTGAAAAGGCCTTTCCCTGAGGCGCTGTGTGCCCCCACCCAGCCGCTGACAGGTGGAGGCAGCGTGGACACAGGTATCTCAGTCTATACTTAATAACAAGACAGTTTTCACAGCCGTTGTTAGGAAGACTAACGGAGCATTTCCCCACGACTTCATGTCTGCTCACGTCTTTCATGAGTGTGGGACCCCTGAGGGATGACGGTCGGGCCAACCGCGATGACTGTAACTAAGGTGGGTCCCTTGTCTGGGGCCACAGGTCTGACAACTGTACAACAAGCCGACAGTGCACTGACCTTCAGGAGACTGGGCCCAAACGTCCTCTCCATTTATACATCCCTCCTTCCCTAATCTTGACTCAGGACTATGGCTTTATCTTCTCCAGATGAGACAGGTCACAATCGTACGGCACACAGCCCGCCCGGGTGTTCCAATGCCACGAACAGACCATCCCCATGACGGAGGCCACTCTGACGAGCACAGCCTCTAACTGGAGTGCTGCTCAGTCTCACGGTGGGAGCATGGCCTGCACTCAGGAAGCCATGACGAGGGAGAAGCAGCTGAGAGCCGGACACTCAGGCAGCAGGCAGAGAGCCAGGCACAGGCTTTTGAAACCTCCAACAGGCCACACCTCCGACCCCTTCCCAAACAGCTCACCAAGCAGAAGACAAGTGAACCTCGGTGCCCACTCAAACCACCACACAGCCTCGAGTTGCTGGGTGTCTGCAACTGGACAGCTCACTTCCTTACGCTGAGTAACAGCCCACTGTAGGGAGGACAGCGCCTATCCAACGTCCTGCAGGAGGACATCACAGCTGCTCCCAGGCTCCTGGCTATTCTGAGAAACTTTCCAGTCAAGAAGTGGAAGGGAGTGGGTGTTACCTCTGAGAAGGCAGGCTGGACATGACAGGCCACACCGCGGGGTTCAGTGGGCAGACACTATCGTTTCCAGCCCTGCCCAGCTCCTATCTTAGGCCCAGCAGGTCATTCAGCTGTCCTGACTTGTCAGGTAATTGAGCTTATCTCAGAGGCCTAGAAGATAGTGTGTCTCCTTCAGTTGGTGAGAAAATGGAAGGCTTAGTAACTAACGATGTGTCCGAAATAAGCAACAACAACAAAAACCACAGTAGCTGTTTCCTTCAATAAAGGAACAAAGGTGGCATTTGTTTCCAAATTGAGCCAACATATTCCGGGCAGTCTCATTACTTAATAAAGTATTCAATAAGACCTTACATACATACCATTTGTGATCTCTGAGACTCTATTGAGGTTACGCGCTCTCTAGAAATCAGTGTCTGGGAATGCAGCTAGTGAGGGCCTGCCTAGCACACGAGAGAGCCATCCAAGAACCACACCCAAGGACCACATAAAACAGAGGCACTGGGTCAGGACTGAAATCTTAGCACATGAGAAGTGGAGGCAGGAGGATCATAAATTCAAGGTCATTCCCAACCACACAGCACGTTCAAGGCCAACCTCAGCTACTACCATCTCTACCTCACAAATGAATAAACAAGCCGGGCACAGGGCGCACACCTGTGATCCCAGCACTCAGGAGGCAGAGGCAGGCAGATCTCTGTGAGTTCAGGGCTAGCCTGGTCTACAAAGCAAGTCCAGGAGAGCCAAGGCTACACAGAGAAACCCTGTCTTGAAACAAACAACAACAAAAAGAATGACAAAACATACAAATAAATAGAAAATTAATGCCCAAACTAAATGTGTTTCTATCTGTGTCATATTCATAAACAAAACCCCACTTGCCTAAAGCCTGCCAAATCCACACAGTGTAAATGAGCCTCCCCTCCCTCATCTGGTCTATGCAGCCATTAAAGACAGAACACTCCACTCTCCAACAGATAATGCAGCATTACCATAATCCAAATGACACAATAAAACACAAGTGTAAAGGGTACTGTGTCCTTCCTTTAGAATCAATGATTAATTACAATAGTGAAATGTCAAGGAAAATATATACAGTAAGAAAGTCAAACCCCTTGTGAAATAATGAGGAAGTTTAAATGTCAGCCTGGTTGGCATATATTCCATTAGACACTGTTGTCCGTGTTAAAAATTTATGACTGGGAGAGGCACACTCTCGATTAGCCTGTTTGGAGGAGGAGCGAAGATCAGACAGTTTGCCCAGCTGATGTGGTTTCATCTTTGCAGTGCGTGAGGGGGCGTCGTCTTAAGGCTGGGAAGTGCCAGCATGGCCTCGGCGGCTCTTACAAAGGCAAGTGTTCAAACGGGGCTGGCTTCCGCTTCAGGGGCCTAGTCCACTGTGGTCATCCAGGAGCACAGGGGCTTATGGGCAGAGAGAGCAGGGAAGTCTACATCCGAGCGACAGGCAGAAGAAGGAGCAAGACACTGGGCCAGGCTCAGGCATCTGAACCCTCAAAGCCCACCCCAGTGACACACTTCCTCCTACCAGGCCACGTCTCCTAGTAGTGTGAGAATGTCATGTGAAGTTGGCCAACACTGAAGCTGTACCTTCTCCATCAAGTCCAGCCCTAAGAGCCTTCTAACTCCCCACATCCCCACAACCTCCACTGGCTGTCCCTGTGACTGGTGAGGAAACTGAGGCAGCAGAGACCAAGGCGGCAGTGAAGAATGAATGAGCGCCTGACGGGCTGACACCCAGGTCCTCGGCCTTACCCCTGCCTACCCGGATGACAACTCCAGGGTCCCAAGCCTTTAGGACGACACACCTGGACGCTCTCCTCACCTCTCACAGTCAGTCCAGCCGAGGCCACAGAGCCCAGGACACTGCTGCATGAGTGTCTCCCAGGGTGGAATAAGCACCTCGCTGGCCAATGACAAAGCAAACCACAATCCCATCAACTCCAGCCACTGGGTGTGAGGAGCTTACAGCACAGTGGTGACCAGGGTGGACACAGCTGCGTGGACAGGAGTCCCCTTCAGGGAGATCCCCGCACTGTACACCCTGGCACCTCCCAGCCTGGGAGGCCCACGGCCACCTCCACACAAGCACGGAAGCTGGGAGAGGTGCAGGAGTGCACTAACCAGCCTGGCCCACTTCTCAGCGAGGAAATGTCAGCAGGCAGGCCTTGACGGGCTCTCTGCAGCAGACACAGCTGTCATGACGAAGGCCGTAACTCAGGACAATGTAGACGCTCCAGCAGAGGCCAGCGGGAGCAGCCCACCAACCGTCAACTGTCCCATGAGTGAACCAGTCGACTTACACAGTGTTTGGTAAGCTGTTTATACTTCTACACCAGGACTTTTCAAAACATTTGGAAACCTTCTTCACGTCCACTGGCAATATGATAAACACTATGAGCCCAGGGTCAGGACCACAGAGCAAGCGTGTCCCCTCGGTGCCCAATAGCCTTCAAAGCACTGCCCAGCCAGCACTGTAGAAGGCCTTCCTGAGCCTTGACGTCAGACAAGACACAGGCAAAGTCACTCTCCCTCAGGAATTCATAGCAGCATGCTTCAGGAAATTCTCAGGGACAGGGCAGACGCTATAAAGAGTGTCCACAGCCACCAAGACATGCTGTCTTCCCAAAACCAAAGCCGCAGAACACAGCAGTGAGCTAGCACAGACACAAGCTGGACCTCACCCTCAACCCCCGAAAGGGCAGACCGTGCATGGGCATAGGGATGGGATGAAAGAACCAGCCAGCATTTGTGGAGACATGAAAGCCCAGGGCCTGCTGCCATGGCTGCGACACTTCACCTTCCCACAAAGCCCTTCACTGAACACTTACATATCACTTCCCCGAGACTCTAGGCAGGTGCTTGGAGAAGAGAATGTGTCTGGCAGCATTCATGAAAAACTCGAATCAAGATGTATAAAAGGAAGGCTAAAGAAACTGGTCCCACACCTGGCTGTTCTGCCCGTAACTAGCAGGCTTCCCTGGACAAAAGTGCTGACTCTGACCTCCAGGAGGCTCCTAGGGCCCCTGAGGTAGCATGCAAAGTCTAGGAGGAACCAGGTACTGGGTGAACTTTTCCTGGGAGACGTGAGCAAACATCCACTCCAAAAGACAGACCAGAGAAACAATTCTACCAAAATGCAGCTGGGTGGGCCAGTGAATTTATCAGACCCACTGACAGAGCAGGTGAGGGCTGACTGAGAGGCGCCTGGACGAGCCCAAAGCAGCACTGAGGAGCTTCCGGAAAAATGGATGACCATGTCCCTTAGCTGGAGAGATAAAGCCCTCCTTCAGTTAGCCTCCCACATGCTATATACTGCAGCTGGGAGGGCAACGTAGGAAGGACTGCCAGCCCACTCCTGCAGCAAACTGATGGCGGCTCTTCCGGTGAGGGCAGTAAGGCCCGTTATCCTCAGAAGACTCCAGCAGGCACAGAGCAAACAAGTGCGTCCAACCCAGCGCTCCGGAGGCAGAGGCAGAAACTAGCCTTGGCTACAAAGTAACTCTGTACCAAGCCAGCCTCGGCTACAAAGTAACACATGAAACAAACCAACAAACTGCTGCAAGCCGTGTTAAAAATCTCCAACAGAATCAGGACAGTCAGCAAAGGTGAACTAGACAACTCAGCAGACGGGGGAATGAAGAATAAGGAAAATGCATGCATTTCCTTAAATAATATTCCTGTTTTTCCTTAAATAATATTCCTGTTTTTAGGTAATGTGTGGCTTGAACACAAATGTTTACCCTTCACAGCAGCGCTGTGCCTGCGTCAGACACTCTCAGATCACGCAGACAGCAACGGAGACAAAACCAAGAATGACTGCAAGTGAGAACACCCTAGGTTAGAGAAAACTATTCAGAGTTTTGAATAGGTTTTTTTTTTGTTCTTTTCAAGATAGTGTTTTTACTGATTCTTTGGGAATTTCACATCATTCATCCCTCTCACATTGGATTCCCAGTCCTTCCCTGTCCTTCCCCACCGCTCTTATCCACCTCCAGCACCCCCCCCAAACCTTCCAATTTGTGTTATCTATACACTGGGAGGTGGTCACCCGCTCTGCAGCCTGCTCCCTAAGTGGAGCTGACCCCTCCCGTCCCATAGGCCCTCCTGTAAAGACTTACTATTTGGGGGTGGGGGAGGGGTAAGGTGGAGGTAAGGGTTGTCACAGAAGTCTTCAATGTCCACACTGATTGAGAATCTTTGAAAGTGAAGTCACTATGACTATCAGTTGGACACGGTGGCTTATGGCTGTAATTTCAGTACGTGGAGGGCTGAGATAAAAGGGTTGCTTCGAGTTTGAGGCCAGCCTGGGCTACATAATAAGTTCCAGTCCAGCCTGATCTAAACATGTAAGACTGTCTCCAAAAAAAGAAAAGAAAAAATTCCCACTGCAAGGGTCTCAAACGCTCACTGAAGTAAACAGTTTTGTTCTACATATCAGCATAAGAACAACAAACAATAACTGTAAAGAGCCCGAAAGACTACAAAGAAAAGTCAAAATCAAAGCCAAGAGTAAGCAGAAATTAAACATGAGAATTTGTTACAGCAAATACCAACTGACCAAAAGGAAAGACATGAGAAAACAATTATAGAATTTCCCTCTCATCCAAGTCTATGGAAATTAATACTCCTGAGAACTGTTTCAAACTTCCAAAGTTTCAGATAAACAATCTTTAAAAACAAAAAATAAAAATAAAAAAAAACCCAAAAACCATTGCAAGCTCATTATGGTGAAGCCCAAGCAACACAAGCGTTTTACAAGGATGGCTAGAGTCGTCCTGGACCACACAGCACACCTGGGCACAATGGCGAGATCATCTCAAAACCTGAAGGCAGAAACACCCCAAAGGGGGTCCACTGTGAGGAAGCTGGGCGTGGGGCTTCGTGTACATATGTGGGTACACATGCATGCATGTGGTGGTCTATATGGGTCTTTCCCGAATAGTCTCCTTTTATTCTTTGAAGATCCCTACAGTTCTGTAGTTGAGGCCATTACTGTAAAAATTTCCACTCTAACCTTAGTTTTACTCTATTAAGTGTTTAAACTGTGATTAATAAGCATCTTGATCAGTGCTAACAATCGACTATAGCTAATCAGCAATCTAAAGAAGTCACAGGTCAGTGAAGAGAAAAAGCTTCTACTCAGAAGGTACCAAAATGGCCCCTGCAACCACAGTCTCAACATGCAAATTTGCTGCAGCACACACCGGGTACCGTTCACATTAGGAAACAGCAGAAGATTCCAAGGGAACACGCAGGCAGTGAGGCTGAGGCGCACATGAATTTTAGAGTGCTTCAGAGACCAGAATGTACTAAGGGGCTTACACAGCTCACTGTTTTAAAGACTTGGAAGCGGAAGCAATGATTGAAGAATGTGTGACAGCCTCGTTGGGAACAAGCCAGGCTGAGTCCCGTCCGTGATGAGTTTTTAGGCTGGGAGACGAGGAGACTGTCAGAGCATGGTGTAGCTGCATCTCAGGAGAGCCGGGCTATGCCTGGTGGTGACAGTGGCAGGTATGTGTGGCTTCTAGAGTGTGCGCCAAGAGTCTGCAAGGAAGGGCATCTTCATGGCCTGTAACATTGGCCTCTGACAGCCCAGGGCACTGAAGGAAGGAGGGAGGAAGGAGGGAGGGAGGAAAGAGGTAAGGAGGAAGGGAGGAAAGGAGGGAGGAAGGAAGGAGGGAGGAAGGAAGGAGAGGAAGGAGGAAGGAAGGAAGAAAGAGGGAGGGAGGAAAGGGAGGAAGGAAGAAAAAGAGAAGAAGGAGGGAGGAAGGAAGGAGGGAGGAAAGGGAGGAAGGAGGAAAAAGAGAAGGAGGGAGGAAGGAGGGAGGGAGGAAAGAGGGAAGAAGGAAGGAGGGAAGAAGGAAAGAGGAAAAGAAGGAAGGAAGGAGATAATATGGAAGAAAGGAAGAAGGAAGGAAGGAGGAAGAGGGACTCCCAGTGAAAAAGCGCCTCAATCAGATTGGCCTTGTCCTCTTGGTTCCCATCACCGGCCTAAAGGTGTGCCTGTCCCACACCCCTGTCACTAGGAAGCTCTGCTCAACTGCAAGGTCCCACCGGAAGGAGGCGGCCAAGCAGACACAGGCTGAACTCTTCCACACCGTGAGCTGGAGCAAATCTTCTTTGTTCCGGTCAGCCATCTGCTCAGGAGAACTCAACAGGAAGTGCTGACAACTGGGCAGCAGCCCCATGCCTGTCAGGCAGGTTAGACAGGAGTCAGGTGTGAGAAACTGATGGTGGGGTGTGCCAGCTCAGCACAGGGGCGGGGGGGGGGGGGAATGAGCCCAGGCTCTTCTGAGCAGCAAGTGTGGCTGACCGGTTGAGCCAGGAGAGATCCTTTCTCAGAAAACCTGCAGAGCAGCTGAGGAAAACACTACATCCTAGGAGTTGACCACAGGCTGTGCGTGACACATTTTTTTTCCTAGAGAGATTAAACACACTACACTCACCCCAGATAGAAAGCCCCCAACAGACCAAAGTCCGGACACCATCAAAGCCCTTGGTGGACAGTGAGTTTCACTGGGGTTCCTTACGGGACGTACTCAGACGGCCGCATCCCACTCACTCAGAAAGCTGGGACCCTGAGCACTCCGCTTGGCCTGCGGGAGCTCAGCAGGTTAGACAGTCCTTCCCCAGCCAGTGAGAGACCCTGCCTCAAAAACCAAGATGGACGATTGCTAAGGAATGGTGGGGCTGGCCTCTGACCTCACACCACTGGCATGGTGGTACACACCTTCAACCCCAGGGCTTGGGGGACACAGGCAGGCTGCTCTCCGAGTTCAAGGCCAGCCCCCCTTACATCATCACGGTCTTGAGACCCAAAGAGAAGATGCTCTGGCCACACAGTCCCTCTCGGTCTCCCTCCTCTTTGACCTGAGTCAGCACCCAGCAGAAAACTGAGTCACATGGAGGAACCTGAGGTCACTCTTCCGTCCAGCAGTAAAGGATGCTCTGATGTTCTGACACAAGCAGAAGGGCCACACGCAGCTTATCTGTTTGCCGTCAGCCTGCAGTTCCAGCTACAAAGACAGACATCCCAGTGAAGGAGCCTCGAGTTCCTGGCACACACAGGGCAGCGCCAGCCAAAGCTCGCCACCGGGCCCTCTTCAGGAAGAAGGGAGAACAGAGACAGCTTGCCCCTCGAACAGTGAGGCTCCAGGAGGCTCGTCAACTCTGTCGGGAGGCAGGTAGGGGTCGGGCTCCATCTCCAAGTTTAACCAGTCAAAGAGATGAAAGCTTTTTTCACAGTAATTGCTCCAGGCACGACAGGTCTGCTGGGGAGCACTCAAGAGCCGCTCACTGAGGCTCAGTTGATGTGTGGCGGCAGTGGGGGAGCCAGCGCTCAGCCATGACCCGCAGTGCTCAGGTAAACTCAAACACCACCAGGAGGGCATTTCTCGCCAATCACCAAGTCTTGATGATGTCAGAGTCTTTAAAGACGTTCACTGTGCACGTGACACAGCACATGTGTGTCAATCAGATTAGCATGATTTAAATAAATGTCACACGTTCCAATGGTTCAGGAGAGGAGTGAGGATGAGGAGAGGAGAGGAGAGGAGGAAGATCAGGCAATCTCCTCACCCTTGTGGCCTGTATGACCTCCAGCTGCGATGGCCTGCTCAGCCTGACTGCAGAGACCGCCTGGTACTCATGTCCACGACCTACAAGCCAGATGAGCTGCTCAGCCTGCCATTCAAAGCCACATATGGTGACAACAAACCTACCTTTCTAGACATTTCCCTATTTCTCCTCAGGGCATCCTGCCTCCTTCCCTCACTTCTGCCTAGATTACTGTTCCCAAACCCTGAGAACTTTTTTCTTTATCAAAGCTTTTAAATTCCACATCTTCCGTGAAACTGTCCTGTTCCCTTGTACTTGACAGCCCAGAGCATCGGCGTTTCCCTTCTGCTTTTTACGTAGCCTGTCCTGTACCATCTCTCCACAGACTTAACTGGGCTGAAGGTATACATCACAGTTTAGACAGTCAAGTCTGCTCCAAGAGTATGATCACAAAAGACAAAGCCTGCAGAGGGATGTTCTCTGCCTGGGACGGGGCCCACCAAATCAGTGCAGTCATTTTCGAAGGCTTGCACTGGTTTCTAGGAAAACAGACAAACTGAAAAAGATAGAAAACAGCTCAGCCATTCTTATGCTTGAACACAGAACCACCACAAGAGCCGTCAGTTCGACCTCTGCCTCCACAGGCAGTGACCATGCTCATCTGAGCATGCACACGCTTGCACACTCATGATTATGGTGGCATCATTCACGACAGCCAGGGGTGGGAGCCACCCAATGTCACTGACAAACAGGACAGCACAGTGTGGCATGTGTACAATGAACTACTGCACACCTTACAAAGGAGATGACACAGTACAGGCGAGCCGTGACGACGTTCTACTAAGTGAAATAAGGCTGTCAACAAATGACACACACACGGCTAAATGCACATACACTTTAGACACTGAAATATCTTGGTTATGAAAATTTAAAAACCCTGAAAACAAACCGACGGAATGTCAGAAGATGTGCGATCTGGTCGATGGTCGGAAGGCAGAGGCAGCGCACAGCAGCGGGCGTGCCTCGCTGGCGGCTTGGGTGGTCCACAGCGTTCTGGTTCTGGGAGCGGAACCTGGAGCAGAGGCAGCCTCGGTGGGAGGCGGCCTGGCAGGGAGGTGGTACCCTGCCTGCCCGGCTGGCCTTTCCTTGCTCTGCTGTCCTAAGCCACTCTTTACACACGTGGCTTCGGCCCCAGGACACACAGCGAGTCTGTGTCAGCTCACCACAGCCAACGCCAGATTTCCAGGAACGGTTACCAGCCGCTACTCAGTAAGTCTATACTAAGAGTGGGGGAGGGGTGTGAGGGTATGTGCGTGTGTGTGAAGGTTGCCACTCCACAATTATTTTAAGTATGATCTTGAGGGTTTTTTTCCTTCTTATCTTGTTCCTCCACCGTGAAGTCCTGAATATGATATGTAAATATTCCTGATTCTACAGGGAATGATACCTCACACTGGCGCCCATAAAGGTTCATGGGCAGAATGCTGCGCCATGGTGGGAATTGGTAAACAACTGCAACCAAAGTTTTGTTTTGTTTTTCAAGGGAAGCGACCAGATGTGTAGCACATCAACACAACCGTGGACCTTCAAGAAGTTAACACAAGCAACCATGTGGACCTTCAGCTGGAAGCTCACAGCTGACAGCAGCCAGGTGGCTGAGTGAGCTCAAGTTCCAGAATGAAAGAGAAAAACTCATAAGTTTATTACTGACCAACTGGTCCAAACAGACAAAACAGACGCAAAACCATACAACAAGCCGACTCCAACCCTCAGACACAGAGCACAGCAGGCAGGGAAGTTGGAGCGATCCTTGAAAAGTTTCTCAGATTCTTAGACTATGTCACTGTCAAGGCCAGCTCAGCGCCATGCAGTCCTGGCGTGGCTTAGACAGCGGGAAGGAGGATTGTGGCTACTTTATTTCCTCCCAGCGTTCCAGTGCTCAGCCGCTCTTGACTGGCAGGACCAGGGTGCATTGTGCTGTGTTCACACGTCAGGAACAGTTTGGCAGTGACCTCACACAACTTTACGAAGCTCGCACAGAATAGCGTGGGGTAGAGGAAGCTGGAGCCAGAGCAGATGGGGAGGGCGTCTTCCTGGACTCCCTAAAGATCCATGAGGTTGACCTCTGAGCTCTTCATGTACACTGACAGCTACATGTTACACACACACACACACGAACATACATGCTCTATCTTTGCATCTGCTATCATCTACCCTTCTCAAGTTATTTTGTTTGCTTGACTGAAGTTTTGACATAGGTCTCCATGTAGCCCTGGCTGTCCTGGAACTCACTTATAGACCAGGCTAGCCTCAAAATCACAGAGATCCACTTGCCTCTGCCTCCTAAGTGCTGGGATTAGAGACTTGTGGGGCCGCCACTGCCTGGCTCTTCTCCAGTGTTTTGAGTTAAAAAGCTGACGAACTGACCAGGACCACAGGGCTGGGCTGGCTCATTTCCGTCAACTCGACATAAACAGACGTCATCCAGGAGGAAGAAACCTCAACTGAAAAAAAACGCATCCATAAAACCGAGCTGCAGGCAAGCCCGCCAGACATTTTCTCAATTAGTGACTGAGCAGGGAGGGCCCAGCCCACTGTGGGTAGTGCCATCCTTGCCCTGCTGGTCCTGAGTTCTGCAAGAAGGCAGACTGAGCAAGCCATGAGGGGCAAGCCAGGAAGCAGCAGCCTCCATGGCCTCTGCATCAGCTCCTGCCTCCAGGCTCCTGCCCTGTGTGAGTTTCCTCAGTGGCTACGATCCAGGTGATGGAAGTCAAACAGACCTTTTCCTCTTCAAGCTGCTTTTGATTATCTTGTTTCTTCACAGCAAAAGGGACCCTAGCTAGGACAGCTGAAGGACAAACAATGTGGACGCCAGTCTCATTACCTAGTGCCCAGTGAGGACCAGGAAAGACAAGGGAAGGCTGAGGGGCATGGCCACCACAGTGCCCACACCAGCCTGGCTCAGCTGGCCTGGGCCTTAGAGGGGTTCTCTGTGAGACACAGAAGACTGTAACAGTCAAGACCTGAAGGAGATTTACCCCTGTTAACTGAAGTGCTCAAAGAAAGCAAAGAAAATGCGTAGAGGCGTCACATCTTCTTGCCACGGCCTCTCGAGGCGTGTGTGACGGTGCCTCGGCTGCACTGAAGATGAATTGTCACTGGGGGAGAGGACAAACACCTGGTGGAAGTGACCAGGACATGCTGATGGGGGAAATTAGTTAGAACCCAAAACTGCTGAGCGAGTACCCAACAATACAGGACCGGGTCCTTTAGAAAACAAGCCTGCCCTCAGTGAGAAGGACTCCTGGACTAGACAAGGGATTCCAAAGAGCTGCTAAGCAGTGATCACAGACAGTGAAAATGAAAAAATGGGCCAGAGACAACTGCGGAAAGGAAGCCCAGATGGAATAAGCATCTATAAACAGACACAAGGACGGAAGTGAAGGAGTGATAAATCACTCAGAATTAAATGACAGGAAGTGGAGATCCACAAAACACAGAACCTGGGCTGGACTGGAAGACTGGGGAACCGGGCACAGACCCTGAGAAGTAACAGTAATCAAAGCATATGCAAAACGTAGCCAAAGGCCTTAGGAATCTCCCACAGAAAGCCGGGCATCCACAGGCATCTCAGCACGCAAGTCTCAGGAAAGCCGTGTCCCTGTCTCCAGACCTGCTGTAAGGACTTAAACTTTCAAAAGAGAGAATTACAATGGGAAGCGCTGGTCATGTGCCAGAGAGAACACTAACCAGTCTCTGCTTCCTCCTCCAAAACTATCCAACACCAGAAAGAATTCAAAACAACGGCTACAAAATCCTGATGGTGGGTGTGTGTGAGCCAACTCAGTTGAATGGGCCTAGAAAGACAGGAAGTGGCCATGACCACAGTTGGGGACCCCAAGAAGACAGCAGCTACCAGGACTCCCACAGAAAAGCTGACCGTAAAATCCAGGCCAACCAAGATGGACAAAACAAAACCTCAGAAAGGGCATAGTCCCAGGAAAAAGCCTGGGAATGAACACAAATATATCCCCACAGGACACAGAATGAGGTGTTGGGACAATCTCTCCCATGGATAACTCACAATAAGCCTGTAGCTAGGGGAGAGGACACAGTCAACGCCTCTCTAAGATTTCAAAGGGGAAAGCTGGAATCTTACTGTGAGACAAAGCTTAGGAGAAAGAATCACAATTTCTTAAAATTTATGTGAAAGATTGCCTTTAAAAGATTTAAATAACTTAAAAGATTTGCCTTTTCTTTGATGTTTGATTTCTAAAAGACACCCGAATTTCCCTTAAAGTCAAAAATTGTTTGTCTCTGGCTTTTTTTTTTTTTTAAGATCAATTTGATTTTTGCATCTTTATATAGAATTGCCTCTGTGGTCAGAAGTCGCTGTCTCTTGGAACCTGTCAAGTTCCAGGAGTTCAGAAACATTAACAAAACTGGACTCATCAAACGGTGCTGCCTCAAAGGTGTGCACACACACGTGCTCACATACACACAAATAAATAACAAACTGATGTTCTCAAAATATTAGCAAAATTGCCTCTACATGGTGAGATTTAGGATGTCTTTGTTTCTTTTTTTAGCACCTCCCCAGCCCTGCTCTTTTGGCCTCAGATCCCCTTTGGAGCCACGGCGGGCTCCCGGCTCCCATCTTCCCGCCTGAGTTTTAGACCTAAGGATTCTGGGCACACACCACCAACCTGGCTGCCCTGGACTTACAACTGGTTTTGGCTTGGTTGTTTGTTTGGGGGGGTTAGTAGTGAAAATTAACATTTCCACTTCTCCCCAGATAAGCTACTTCTTACCAAGGCCATTTAGCACCACTACTGAAGAGCCAATGAAACTCACTGATTTGACTCTCCTCCACTCCCACCAGCAAGGCCCAAACCTACGGTTAGGGAGACAGCAACAAACAGACTGAAGGCAGCATAGCAAAGTGCAGCTGGCCTGGGCCTGCTTTCCTCTCAGAGGGAAAATGGGCGCCTGACTGGACACAGGAACGGTTCAGGCGTCCCGTGGACGTGAGCCGTTCGTACTGGCGGTCCCTCCAGAGCTGCCTTCGCCAAAGCTCAGTTAGCAGTGCTGAGCACAAGACTGGGCCTTCAGCAGCCCCCACTTCTTGGTGTTCCATCAACGGCTACTCCATTCACTCCGGCCTTCCAAAAGCCCCGGAGTGTGCACCAAGGAAAGTACGCAACTCTAGCCCTCTGCTCCAGGGTCCCCACCACCCTTTGGGTGCGTTCGAAACTCCTGTCCTCACAGACAGACATCGTGGACTTCAGTCTCCAGACCTGACACACCGACCTCTAAAAACATTCTGACCAAATGCTGGCCTCCGGACACAGACAGACAGCTCTCGCTCTCGCTGCGTAAAAGGACAGATATAGACGCCTGACTGCTTGCTAAATTAAGCAGACAGACCACCACTGTGAAGCACTGATAAGTCTGGTAATTTGGTTTCAAGATGTGTAAACCAAACTGTTAACATCTTGGTCAATTTCCTTCCAGCCCCCCACCTCATGTGTGGAGGGGGTGCACACGTGCTCGAGGGCATAGAAGTGTGCGCAGGTGGAAAATGGTCAGTTTCAAGTGCCTCTCCTCCAGCACCGGCCATCACAGTTTTGGAGACAGGGTCTCTCACTGGCCTGGGGTGTGCCATGGAGGCTGGGCTGCAGGCAGTGAGCTCCAGGTCCCCAGTGCCCGCTCCCCAGACACCATGCCTGGGCTGTCTGTCCCGTAGCATAGGTATAGGAATGGCACCGCACATGCCAAGCACTGAATCAGCCACCTGAACGGTTAACACGTAACATAAACATCCGGGCTTGGACAGGAAGAGGAAACCCATGCAGCGAGGTCCACCCGTACCCCAGACTTGGGGGACACAGCCTGGCTACATGAGAACTTGTCTTGGGAGGGGATGAAAAGGAGATCTCTGTGTGTCGGAAGGAAACAGTGAAGGACGAAAGCCAGACTCCAGAAACTGCTGTCACCTCACTCCAATGTCACCAAGCCCCAGGGAGTCCCCTATGATGGAAGGTCACCAGGACAGCCCACGTCACTTGCACTGCAATGAGCAGCCCTGGTTCCTGTGGGTATGGCCGGGCTCTGGTCACCGTTACTGGTGCTTCAGCCTGTGCGGACCCAGGCCCTGTCACCAGGCTCCACCCTGCCCCTGCCATGCCCCTCTCCCGCCCCATGCAAGAGAATACAGCAGCCTGAACTCCCCTGCTCGTGAGAGCCACGGACCACCTGTCAGTCTGCAGCTCAAGCACTGAGGGGGGAGGGGTCTGCAATCACTCACTACCTTCTCTTCTCTTGAGACAAGGTGTCTTATGACTCTGGACCGCATGGCCTGACAAGACTGGCTGGCCAGGAAGCTCCAGGGATCTGTACCCACGCTCACTCTTTGAAGTCCTCAGCCTTGCACTTCACCAGCAGCCATTGCCCCCCAAATGCTGCTTTGACACTCTCCTTAGGCTCTTCCCCACATCCTGAAATCACCAGGACCACAAACGACTCAGGGTTCCGAGGTTCCAGGAGGAGAGGCAAAGGCCGCAGGAACACTGAGGCCGGGGGACACCCTTCCTGACTGAGCCTAACAACAGTCGGAATGCCTCCTAAGCAGTTTTGCCAAGTGTCACCTGAGAGTTCAGCGAGTGGAGGACCAATGTGCCGCCTGACCTTCTCATGATGCCAACTGCCCATGAAAACCCCTCGTGGCTCTGGAGGGCAGGGACAAGACTCAAGAACAGCTGACCTAATTATGCCTGGTGCCAGGCAAGTGTGAAGATGAAGGTGCTGCGCCCCTGCCCTGGTCTCACTGGGCTGCTCTGGCATGTACATCCGTGCTGACACAAGAAGACTGGCAGACAGCCCCCACACACATGCTCATCTGCACACTTCCCAAAATGAGACTATGCGGCACGCTGGAGGTATCTCTTTGGCCCGCCGTGCAGGCCTGCCTTCACCGCTGGGTGGCTGCCGCATGATACAGCAGTGTGGGTCTGTCAGCGCTCGTCCCAGCTTCGGAAATGTGCTCAATTACCCCACACACTCCATGGGTTCCAGGCCCCGCCCCGACGGATCCACACAGATGTTCAAGGAGAAAGGTCCCCCTCCCCCGCTGCATGTCCAGGGCCTGGCACAATCCCGTACAAAGAAATGCAGACATCAGCACCATCTTCAAAAGCCTGTGACGAGCTCACTTCCTCCTCTCTCCAGCTCCTCTTCTTCCAAAATGTAAACGTGGAAACAACCATGCCTGGTAAAGCAGAGTGGACAGGTGAAGAGTGCACGCGAGACCAGCTCGGCGGTGGACAGCTCTGCTCCTTTATGTGACGCCACCGGGCACACACGTGTCTCCACTGCCCTCATGAGCTGGGTTTTGTGGGAGGCTTTGTGAAGTTATGGGGGAGAGTCTAAGGAGGTCTGAAGGCTGGAAAGGTAGACCTGCTCAGCTGCCTGTCTGAGCCCAGCCAGACCCGCCTCCATTACCCCTGTGGTGCCTTCAGATCTTGCCCATCCTCCCAGCATTCCAGGCCAATGTCACTACAGCTGCTGTGAATAAGGAACTGGAATTAGAATGTCTTTCCCCTCCTACACAGGCAACAGCAAGGCCCTGGAGAGATGAGGCAGAATTTCCACAGCCTGAAGCCCCAGGGAACAGCTTCCCATCCTGACACACTGAGTCTGGCCAATACCCACAGAGGGATTTAAACAGCGGCAGAGGAAAGGGCAGAAAGCTGTGTACCCAGATGTCTGGGTCCTTTTTCCTACCGCCCTACAACGCCTGCCATCCCCAACACAAACACTGTTCCTTAACACTGGGTGAGAAAGAAGGTTGGAGCACAAGGAGGGTCCACACTGCCACTATTGTAAGAGTGCTTCCTGCTGCTTAGGTGTGCCAGCAGCCCGGCAAGCCAGCAGCCCAGCAGGAACAAACAGCCACCTCTCTTGGTTGGGGTCTGGCATTTTCATAAGCTCACAAGAGTCCTCAGAATTCCAAAGGTAAACTATCCTCAGCTGGCAGAATCACGCCCCTGCCAGAGCATGAGACAAATCGTCAGCTGCTGTGCAGTCTGAAGCAGCCTCATATCCCACACCTGCGATTAAAACCAAAACATATTCCCAACATAACTGAGTTTCTAAAGACACAAAAATTCTCACTACAAAGATGGGAAACAAATAGGATATCCAGACACAGGCAGGACATAGGTGCGTTTTAATGATGAACTGAAACATGTGACCCACAAAGACACGGGGAGGGGGGGGCCGCATGGCGGGGGCAGCAAGGCAAATCCATTCTGCTGAGCTAATCTATCAATACTTGCAATTTTTGCATAGATTTTTATTAATCAATTTGATAATGTAATACAGTTCTCAAAATAAACTTTCAAGTTGCACCTCAGACCTTCATAAAATAAGGTGAACTTCCAACTAAACCTGACAGATTAGCCTCATGGCTTTATCATTTCTACCATCCAAACTATTAAAGTAACAGCGGGGTTCCTGTTGTTGTTCCTGCTGTTCCTGCTGTTGTGTGCCTGTTTCTGAAAGGACAGGAGGGAGCAGCAGACAAGGGCAGATCAGAGAGTCCAATGACCCTTGACAGAAATGCTCCAGGTGCTGCCATGGCCCTCCCGGAGCCTGTGGCTCACCTGGTGTGACCAGGGAATGAGAGCACCCCAAGCTTTCCTAGAGCTACTTACCCTCAAACACAGGGTTATTATTCACAAAACCTGAATCAGAGCGCTCAGAAACTCCCATACAGCAGACACAAGAAGAAAGAATATGGGATCTGGGGCTAAACAAGCTATGACAGGAATCAGGAGCTCCTCACTCGGCTCCGCCCCCAGCACCCGCCTCTCCTGGACACGTGTAGCTTCTCAGGCTCAGGCCAGGCAGGGCCGCCAGTTATTCTCTACCAACACCCAGCCTCACATTTGAGTTTCTCGTGACAAAAAGACCAGTGAGTGGGTCCCCATCTCATTGGGGGTGGGGAAGGCAATCGCAGCTTCCATGCACAAAACTCAGTCTGACATTGACAACCCTAATACCTGCTACCTCTGACAAGTAGCCAAGAGTCAAATTGTATGTTTTATAGGACAGCATGCAAAAGAGCCGGAACCATAGATAGAAGATAGATAATAAACAAGGAAAGAAAACACCTACACAGAGAGCCAGGTAAGGAACGGGAAGTGTTCAGGCAGAGGAGGAGAGTCTGCAATATGTCAGAAAGCAGTGGACATGGAACAGTCAGCCTTCATAAGAACAGCTCCTGTTAGTGCTACAGCTAGTTCAAAAGTCAAAGAAATCACGTGGAAAATCAAAGCAACGTTTGATATATGGAAAACTTTTAAAAAGAGGACTTGATCATCACATAATAATCAGAGGGGGAAATTAAATACACCCGCTGAAAATGTGACCGGTTTGTTGAAGCTATTTAAGAAAAGAATACACAAGAAAATGAAACACATTCATCTGCTTCCCAAAACAGAACAAAGTACCTGAGAAAATGAACTTACAAAGCAAAAAGGAGACTTCCATCCCAAGATTAGGCAAGACAGATGAAGGACAGCCATGTGTATCCCAAGCCAGAGAACAGATGACTGAGAAGAGGTCTCATCCAGTTAAGGGCTGTGGCAGAGCCTCCCTCAGGCTCCTCCCCCAACAGGCTCCTCCCCCAACAGGCTCCTCCCCCAACAGGCTCCTCCCCCAACAGGCTCCACTCTGCAAACAGCATTGGCCTGACTAAAAGCCCTGAAAAGGTACTGAGGCGTTTGGGCACACTTACTCTTGACCCAGCATCAGAAAATGTTTGTATTTAATGAGTGTGTGAGTGTGTGTGTGTGCATGTATCCCATGTGGAGGCCAGAGGATGATCTGCAGAAGTTGGTCATCTCCTTCCATGTAGACCACGGAGACTGAACTTGGGCCAGACAACAAACGCCTTTACCCACTGAACCATCCTGCCACCACACCCCAAAACTTTTTAAATTATTTATTTCTAGGGGAAAAAAAATACATTTGTAAGAGCAGTATCTGTGCACCTCACCCAGGAATGGCTACACAGTCCCAAAAACGCTCACAACACTGGCTCAGACACTGTTCTGGACCCACTGTGTGTCGGAGAGAAGCGGACAATCCTCCCCACCCAGCACAGGAACCTGGACATTTTGACTCTTCCCTGGACTTCTACATCCACAGCTCGCAACACTTGCCAGACCACCTCCAAGGAGGGTCCCCGTCACAGGGGGGCCACGGAAACCCGAGACGCCACTGCGTGGGCTACAGCAAGGGGACCCCACGGCAAGCCAGGGACATCCCTGCCATGGCCAGGGCAGCCTGATGCCACCCAGCCCATCTGGGAAAGCTCAGGGACCTAGACTGGCCTCTCCCCGCAGAGACAGACACAACCGTTTCTAGCACAGAGGGAGCATTGCCCTCAAGACTAGAAAAACAAAGCCAGCTGAGTACCAAGGACAGAAAGAACGGCGGCCATGTCTGGACCATGTAGACCCTTAGGGAGGGCACACCACACACTTTCAAATACAGCACTCGGAAGGCAGAGAGGGCGGGTCTCTTCAAGGTTACAGCTAGCCCCGTCTACATAGAGAGACCCTGTCTAAATACCACCTGACATCAAGGGGGCGGGGCTGCTCACTGTACCTGTCTCCGGTGGTGGATGATGCCCAGCAGGGAAGAGGCTAAGGGAACAGGGGCCTTTAACAGGAGCCACCACCAACACAGAATTCATCAACCCTACTGCAACCAGAGACATGGGCTGGGGAGATGGCTCAGGAGGAGAAGTGCTCCCCAAACAGGCCTGAGGTCCCAAGTCAGACCCACAGCACTCAGGTGAAAAGCCAATGCCATATCCCAACAATCCTAGAACCAGGGGACGGGGCACAGGAGGGCTGTTGGAGCTCGCTGGCCAGCCAGCCTGGCTGAATTGCTGAGCTCCAGGTCACTGAGAGACCCTGCCTGTAAAGGAAAAGGGTGACGAGAAACAGAGGGCAGCCAATAACTGATCTCTGATCTGTACACTCATGTACACAGATGTGCATGCAGAGACATGCATATGTACACGAATGAGCTTGCGTGCGCGCGCGCGCGCGCACACACACACATGCCCCACAGAGCCCCTCTGCGGCGCTATTCCTTTCTGCTCACAGAAAGAGCTGTGATCCCGTCTCCACTCTGCATCTTCACTTAAGAACTCTGCCACCTTCATTTCACTCTCCGAAAGTCAGGACCGGCTTGTGAGAAGCTGCTCACGGCATCCCGCCGGTAAGTGCAAGCCCTCCCCTGCCCCTGTGCAAGCCAGCCAATGGGCTGGATCACACAGTGGCTTTCTGACCGGGTGGTCTGTAAAGACAGGGGTCTGAAAGCACTTGTATTCTGGGTTGTCTGATTCGCCTGACATGCCCCGCCTGAAGTGTGACTGTCTATGAAAAGCATCTTTAATAAGCTGATACAGTTTCGCTGAGGGAAAAGAAAAAAAAAAAAACCTGCAACAGACCCTCCGACACTGAACTCACGTCTAGGACTTTCTGCTTAGATAGATTCAGAGTGTTCGGCTACTCGCCACAGCTTGTTCTTCACTGACTATCCGACACCATACACGCCTACTGGCCGGCCCTTACCACTTTAGAGGCGCCCTTCTCCACAGGTGCACATGAGGGAGGAGAGGCTCAGAGCCCGCTCTGCGGGGCAGCCCTGGCCTCGCCCACAGCAGGGCCTCAGCACAGGAAAGAGACAGCGGAGGGCGGGAAAACTGCTTGCTCTGTAAGCCTGAAGACACCAGCTCGACCCCAGCTCAACCCCAGCGTCCTGCAACTGTGACCCCAGCACCCACGGCTGGCACAGTGACCCCAGCACCCACGGCTGGCACTGGAAGCCCAGCACCCATGGCTGGCACAGTGACCCCAGCACCCACGGCTGGCACAGTGACCCCAGCACCCACGGCTGGCACTGGAAGCCCAGCACTGGATCTCTGGAGCTCTCTTAACAGCTCATCTAGCCAAACCATAACTTCCATGGTCAGTGAGAGACTTAGCTCAAAAGGAAAGATAAGTGAGAGATAAATGGTCTCCGCCTGCATGCACACACACATGCACACACATACACACATGCAGTACACACTCAAATGTCACATACAAATAAAATATCACAAAACACTTAAAGGAACAAGTCTGTACTGAAGAGCATAAAACAATGTCCTAAGCATGTCAATGAGGGACAGTACAAACGAAGGTGAGCTGCCACCTGTGTCAACATCTGCGCACGCTCCATTTCTCAGAGATGTTTGTCTGTCTGAGACAGGGGTTCTCTGTGTAGCCCTGCTGTCCTGGACTCACTTTATAGACCAGGCTGGCATCGAACTCACAGAGATCTGCCTGCCTCTGCCTCCCTGAGTGCTGAGATTACAGGTGTGCACCACCTCACCAGCCTACTTCTGGTTGTTTTTTTTACAATTACACAGTGAGTGAGTGAGTGAGTGAGTGAGTGAGTGAGTGAGTGAGTGAGTGAGTGAGTGAGTGAGTGTGTGTGTGTGTGTGTGTGTGTGTACTGGGGACGACTGTGCCGAGGCCCTGGCCTAGCCGGAGCTCTGAGACTCCTCCCTAGACAAGCGGTGAGATCAGAGAGGACATGAACTGGTGGGAAGCATTTCCTGTTCAGCAAAAGCCTAAGTTCAGAAAGGCCAATAAAGCTCCTGGGTCCACAGCAGGAGGGCCACACAGCGGAGGGCACAGATCTGCTCCTTTGTTGTTAACCAAACACAAACCACAAGCCCTGAGCCTCCAGATTCACTTGCACCCACATCTTCTGTTGCACACATCTGCACCCCGACCCCCCAATCTCCCATCCAGAACAAAAATGCCTCCAGCTCCTCTCCGCAGAGGAGTCCCAAAAACTCTGCCCAACGCCTGCCAGGTAGACACAGCCCAGATGCTCCGCTGCCCACCTCCATGTGGTTCAGACAGATGCTTCTGCCTGCCCGGCCAATGGCAAACACTGAAGAGGGTGCACGCGCTCTTGCACCCGCACATACACAGACAGGAGAACACACAGACACTCGTACACGCGCACATACACCCCAGTTCCCGGAGCTGTCTGGCCCATCGGTCCCCCATTCTGAGGGAGCATTCCCTAGCTGGGTCACACAGAGGCTCCTACAGCAGAGTGACTCACAAAGGTGGCCCACAGTCTGGCAATTTTCTCCAAATTAAGGCCAAGACCATAATCACCGGTGTTCAGAGGTCACGCCAGGTTGAATTTCTAAGTCATGAATGCAGGATCTCACAGTACCAAGGAAGCGCTCTGTCTCTCTCTCTGTGTGTACAGGGTGTTTGTGTTGAGGCTCGAGGCAGCAACACGCTGAGGCCTGCTGCCTTCTCTGGAGACCAGCCTAGCCTCTGCCTCGGAGAGGACACTTCAGGGCTAGAGGGCACACTGACAGTCACCTCGGAGGCTCAGCTCGGGAACAAACACAGAGCTGCCGGAGCGGAGCTGCCATCAGCTCACTCCCCTTCCCAGGCTTCACTCGCTGAGGCCCAACAGCCCAAGAGCAACTCAGGCCTGTGCAGTTGGGGTCCTTCTCACGGAGACTCTGAGAAGGGGCTTCTCTTGCTCACTCAGCAGATTTATGAACATGCAGCCCAGGTTACACCCCGGCATTCCCAGGCAGAAGTTTCTCTCTAGTGCACAAAAGGTAGTATACGTCTCCTAGAACACAGGAAACATACACTTGCTGACACCCCTGACAGAACACAAAAGGCTGCGGGGATAGACATACCCACACCCAGACACACCCAGACACACACACACAGAGACACACACACACAGGCTCTGACTCAGCCAAACTTTCACACTGAAGACTTTGTGGGAAAAACACTCCTGCTTAGGCTCTAACTCCAGAGAAAGCTGAACTCATTGACAGTGAGGAGTCCCAACCCCCACCCCTGCTGCCAAAGACCCCGGGGAGGGTGGCCGTGATGACCATCAGGGCCCTCGGTGCTTCTAAAGCACCCTGGGAACCTCCACAGGACACACAGCACAAAGTGAGTCACTTCTCCCCATCATTTCACACAGCCAAAGTCTTCGGAGCAAAGGTCAACAGGAAATGACCTGAGGAGACCTTTGACCTTAATCGTGTTGATTTAAGGATTACTGAGGCAGGATTAGGGGAGAGACATCCACAAAACACACTCAGACTGGAGTGCAACTGGGATGAGGCAGCCCTGGAGGGATTGCTTTACCTCAGGAGAGGCTAGGCGGACGGCTATAATGAGGAGTGGACAGCAGGTTCGGGACCAGCTTCAGCTCCGTCCGCTGTGAACCTACAGTAGCTCTAAAGAAAACACAACCTATTTTTAAGGCTAAATAAGGCCGGCAGGAAGGGAAGGTGGGCTGGTGAGAAGCAGAGTGCACACAAACACTGAGTATGCACCCCGCCTGGTCACTTTTCTTCATCTTTTTAACATTCTCCCAGCAGCTTTATTGGTTTTGCATCTAGAAAGAAGTAACTGTGTCTGGTGTGGTGACACACACCTATGAACCCAGCACTTAGGGCACTGAGGCAGGAGGATTGCCAGAGTTGTTTCTGATCGGCCAGGCCTGCACAGGGAGACCCTCCAACAACAGAGCCAGGTGTATAATCTTAGCACTTGTGAGCCGGGGCGGCTTGCCGAGGCCACGTGCACTGTCTCTAAGTATGAGCAATGAAGTAAGAGCACCCCCATAGGACAGCTTCTCCCCAAAAGGCCTGGGAAGCAACTTAGGAACTTCATTGAGGCCCCATTCTGACCTCCGACTTCCAGCCTCTGCCCAGCTCTGGACCTCACACCCTTGAGCAATTTTTAATCTGAATGGAGCCTGGTCCCCAGTTCAGGCTTAGGAATCACTCCACCTCAGAAATCAAGGCACCCTAAGATCTCCCTCCTTTCAAAGTCCAAGCCACAGAGAGGATTGATTCCTGACCACCTGATGAACAAGCCTGCCCTCCCCCAAGCATGCTTGCACAAGCAAAGAAGAGGCATTGGTTCAGCGGGGTCAGTTTGCTATACCGTGTCCTGTAGGCAAAAGCATGTCACACTCGATGGCTCAGCCCCACCCTCTACAGTGGGGACTCCCCCAGATTCCCAAGGTTCCAAAACGTTCAGTGTAAAAGTGCTAACGAAGTGACACATGGGACGCACGCCTGTGACCCACACCCAGGAGGCAGAGGCCGGAGGGCCATGTGAGTGTGCAGCCGCCCTGCAAAGTGAGTTCTAGGCCCACCAGGGCTGCATGGTGAGACCTTGTCTCAAAAACACCAAACGAACAAAATAATGAAAATGAAAAGACTGATGACAAAAAGTTAACCGAACTTAGGAATCACACTTCCGCACACAGTTCCACGAACAGTCCAGTTTAAAACTCGGGCAAGCACCGCCACTCAGAAAGGAAACACTTATCTTCACAGACCAAGGGGACAGCCATGGGTGAGCCAGCGTGTATGGGTGACCCTTCAGGTGGCTGGAAGCCAGTTTCTGGATGGCACCTGTTGGGTCTTGCCCGATGGCGCCCACACTGTCACCCACTGAGTGGCTGGCCCTGGTAAAGCAGGGCCTGACTGTGCCAGTGCGCTCTTCAGGGCTACCCCGTCCTCCAGGTCCCCTCAAATCTGGTCAGCACTGAAAACAGAACTTACTTCATGCTGACTGCAGTCCCTGTGCGCCCTCAGGATGGACCTGCTCTCTTTCCTGCAGGTGGATGCAGACTACCTGCACTCCACAGCTCTCTCACCCACCCTGCAGCCAGCAAGTGGGTTCCGCACGGTGCTTCTCCGCCACACAGTGGACTGCTGCAGGGAGGACCCTTTAAACTGATTTTCTCTGCACTTTAAGTTCCAAAACTAATTGGCTGGTGGTGGGGCATGCCTTTGTTCCCAGCGCTTGGGAGGTAGAGACAGGTGGGTCTCTGATTTTGAGGCCAGCCTGGTCTATATAGTGAGTTCCAAGACAGCCAGTGCTACACAGAGAAACCCTATCTAGAAAACCTAAATAAATAAATAGCCATAATATGCTACTACACAGCAATGAAAATAGCTGAAAACAGTGCTGACAGCACTAAATGCCGGCAGGACCAGCAGGTATTTGCTCATGAGACACCAACACTGTCTCTGTGAGGACCTGCACTCACAGTAGCTCTCTGCACTGACAGGTAACAGATCAGAAGGGCCCGAGTGGAAACGAGCCAGCGTCCCTCAGCAGGTGAACAGCTAGACTCACTGACGTGTTCCACGTAACGACATCAGCAAGAAACAGGAAGCGACTTTCGACTTAACACACTGAGAAGTGTCTCCTCCACACTGTGCCAGTTCAAGAAGCTCCAAAGGCTGTGCCGTCACTGATGCCGGACATCCTGGAGATAAGCAAGCCATGAGGAACACACAGGAGTCTTCAGAAGAGTCCAGAACGGCAGTCCCCTGCCGGGGAAGTTGGTGACAGCTCTAGGCGCCTGCTAAAGCACAGCGCTGTCAACTTGCTGGGGGGAAAGTAACCGTGCCATCAATCCAGACAGCCCACACTCATCCTAACTACACGCTTCAGACGTGTGCACCAGGAGTGCAAACATGTGCACACTTTAAAATCCTGTGCAAGATCAGTGTACACCTTCACCACTGGGCCATCCTTGCAGCCCTTATATATATTTTCTTGAGGGTTTGGTTTTTTTTTTGAGGTGGGGGTGTGGTTGGATGGAAGTTTTTTGAGACTATGACATCCTAGCTAGCCTGGAGCTCTATGGACCAACCAGGCCTCCGCTTCAGAAGTCTGCCTACCTCTGCCTCCTACACGCTCAGACTAACGACGTGTGCTACCACATCTGACTGCAGCGCCTTCCTAGAAGCAATTTCAGTTATTTCTGTCCTAAAGCAGAATGTGTCCACTTCTTCAGTCAGGCCAAAGGCTCTCTTGTCTTTCAGCTCTTTTCTTTCTAAAGCACCTTCACAAGCCACATCATTTAAATCCAGCGTTTGTAGCTCAGGAGTCCGCCATCTTGCTAACAACTCCCGCTGCCATCTTACTCTCGACAGAGGAACCATTGCTGGAGCCCCATGAACATTCTTCCTCAAGGCCAAAGTTGTTGAAGAACCACTGTAGAGTGCATGCCCATCGCATGCAACACAGGACATGCGCGCTCGCGCAAGGACAATAAAAACACAATAAGGAATTACAAAGCGATGATAAAATGCATGAAGAGATGAAGATATTCAAAGGACACAGACGTAGCAAAGGATGTGTACCCAGAGTGCGGAGAGTCTCAGCTGAAGCAGGGTGGCCCTGGGTCCTTGAGCTCACAAGCACACAGGGCAGTTCAACACACGTGCCCAGGAGAAACCATGAGGACACACAAAGGCCTGTCTACAGGTGTTGGGAGAAGCTTTGCTCATGAACTGCAAACTCAGAAAAGCAAGGCGGTGGCCAAAGACAGATCCTGATGGTGCGTCTTGGTGTGAGAACCCAGGGGCTGTGAGAACCACTGAGGAGCAGCCGGAAGCCAGCAGGGAACAGACAGTCAAGAAAGTGGAGGAGGGGAAAGACAGAAATAGGTGTAAAGCAGAAAAGAAACGACACCCGGCCCGTGTCAGAGAAACCACAGGGGTGGACGGGAAGCCACTCAAAACAAGGAACCAGGGAACCACCATGGAGAATTCCAAAGCTCAGAATCCACAACCATCCTTCAGAAACAAAGATATTTAAGGCACTCCAAAAGAGGGGTTAGCATGGACAGACACGCTAATGGCACTCTAGGAGGCCGTGCTCCCGGGAAGGAAAACAATCCCAGAAGCCTCTGTGCACAAGCAGGAGCCTGGGCCTAGCTGGGCCTAGCTGCCTTACCCAGGCCAGAACTGGAGTGAACCACAGAAATCCATGCCAGCTCGGGAAGCACCCGAATGAAAGGGTGGGCTAACGAACAGCCTCACAGGTAACAGGGTCACAGGTAGGCTTGATTTTTCCATTTTCACTGCATTGTTCTATGTACATGTGAAAATGAACTCTCTCTCTTTCACGTCAGCCATATTTAAGGACCAGACTGCTCAGTTACAAAGAAATGAATATGAAGTCAACATCAAATTCTCATAAAATTCTCATCCCCAGAATGACAACTTATCGCTGCTAAGGTCAAGTTTCCAATTTAAAAGTCAAAAACCAAAACCCAGGTAACTAACTTAAAAGAACAGTAAAAGCTGGACATGTTTACTCACTCAACAAATATTTATCAAGGGTTTGCGTGCCCAGGCACTATCCCAGATCGGGCAGTACCAGGTGAGAAGGGAACACTGAAAGTCTTCCTTGAGGTTGATAATAAACCACCCTCGTGAACAGGGTTTCTCCAAAAGTCTTCAGGCCAAACAAGGTGACTACCGCCACACTTAGCTTATCAATACAAGAAAGTTCACTTCGGCACCTAGCTGGACTGCGGCCCGCTTGTTTGGATGTATGCCCAAGTGATGGTTTAATTTAGTAACATTAATTCTGTGTAAAATGAGATTCCCACATTAAATCCAGAGCTTGAGGCTATAGTTTCCATGCCCCAGGAAAGTCCCAACTCCACTGAGAGCCCCTGCTCACGCCAGGTCTGTCAAGTGGCATGGCTGCTCCTTTCACTTCCCGGTGGCTCACAGGGCTGTGCTGAACTGGGTATGCACTCTGTTAAAGCAGGAAGAGGACACCCACTAAGAGTCCATTTCTCTCCACTGAAATGAGCATTTTTCTGATTTAAACACAAAAGTGGCAATTGGCAGAGAGGATGGAGAAGCCAGCATTTCTAGGGATCTTAAAGGAAACCCCTTGGCTCCTACCTCAGCCACACAGAAGTGGTTAATGAGGGTCACAGCCAAAGCTGTGTCACAGAGGCCAGAGGACTACAACCTCGTCATGCTAAATGTCAGCCATTAAAGGGCAAGAAAAAGCAGTTCAACCACTTATGTTCCCAGGGAGAGCTCTCTCCTTTCTGTGTGTGTGTGGTATGTATATGGTGTGTGTATATGTGTGTGTACGGTGTGTGTGTAATCCAGGCTGGTCTCAAGCTCACTAGGGAAGCATAGCCCAGGATAACCTTGAACACCTGATCCTCCCGAGCGCCAGCATTACAGCATGTGCCACCACACCTGGCTCATGGAGTCTGGGGACAGACCCCAGGATGAAGACTCCACCCTGTAAGCGTGCAATGCCTTTCCCCAGGGAAATACAGCTGAAGACCTACAACTTCCTGAGGTCTTCCTCCTCTCCCAGCCCAGGCCAGCGCCCCAGGGCCAGCCTGCCAGCCTGGAAGCGAAGACTGAGGATGTCTCAGGGCTTCAAGGCCTCTTTTTTATTGGCAGCGTCTTGCAGGGAGGAATGTGCCGTTCTCAAAAATATTAAATCACTCCCTGCAGCAGGCAAAGCCAGGCACAAAAGGATGGTTTAAGATGCCCGGTGCACTTGGTCCCCACAAAGTCACAGTCTCCTTGGTCCCCTGAGGCTATTACCAGGGCGGCAAGATTCCCAGCATAAAACCAGAACGCAAAAACTAGGCTGTGTCCTTCCTACCTAGAGTTCTCCAACGGTCACTCAGTCTCCCAAGTGGGTTAAACCACGAATCACTCTCTCTCTCTCACACACACACACAGACCCTGTCCTTTCTGCTGCTAAGATTACAGTTAAGGCTGGCCTTGAACTTACTATCTAGCCAAGGCTGACACTTGACCTTAGGAGCTTCCGGCTTCTGCCTCCAGAATGCTGAGTGACATATGTGGCCCCACACCTCACCCTCCTCAACCTTAACTTTAATCTTCATTTTAAAATATTCTCCCTCGGACAATTTCTTTAATGAAAAACAAGACCACTGTCCCAAAACAGTGAACCCAGTATCGAAGCCCAGAGAGAGAATGCCAACGTGGGAAAGCACATTTAAACAGGCACCTGCGTGCCTATGTGCCTTCCTGGCACTCGGGTGGCTGAGACGGGAGGATCTCCGGTTACAGCAGCCAGGGACTCACAGGAAGAGAGGGTGGGAGGGGGGTCTACAGGGTCAACACATGGAGCACACAGCAGACCCCGGGGGAGGGGCACGCCACCCTTCGGCCTGGCCCTCACGGGGAGCCGGAGTCTCTCCCTCCCGTGGGCTGGGCAGCCATCTGCTCTCCGTCTACACCACCGACTCCCGGGCAGTCCAGTCACTGCCCAATAATGCGTCTATTTATTTTACCCAGAAGCAGAGCGATTAGCCAGACACACTAAAAACACAAACGTTTCGCTGTGCTTGGAGCAGGTCCAACATGAGTGTCTTGCTGCAGACCGATGCTGCAGGAATATAAAGTGTGGCTGCCATACCCACGGAAGACACGCAAGGCCGGGCCCCACCCACCTGAGGCCGAGGCTGAGGAGCCACCGGCCTAAGGGATTTGAGAAACCCCACCTTAGCCTTAAAAAATAATAATAATAATAATAATAAGGCAACCCCCCACTAAAGCTTTCAGAACCTAAAACGCCTTTTTTCCTTTCTCCATTCCTTGCTCAGACAGAAAAAGAAAAGCAAGACATCGCCGGGGGACGTTCTGAGGTGGGCTCGGCGATCCCCACGTGCAGAGCACATTCAACACGGCCCCACGCCGGCCGAGGGTCGGCTCGGAAAATGCTGCCAGCCAGAGGGAGGGAGGAAGCCTCGGGGTGCCCGGGGGCAGGGGCCAGGAGTCAGAGGCGGGAACTGGCAAGGAGGAAGGCTGCGGCCCCCGCCCGGGAGCGGAGAAGCAGCCGGGGTCCCCGCCCGGGAGGGGGAGGGGCGGGCTGAGCCCGGTAAACTGTTCCAGATGAGAGCGGCCGTGCGCTCCAGCACAGCTCTCCGCGCTCTTTGTGAGCCCTGCCCCCGCTTTCCTAGGGCACCCGACACCCCCCCCCGCCGGCCGCTGCTCCCCGGGGCCCATCGGGGGCTCCAGTGCCCCCTCCCGACCCCTAAGCAGCGGGCCCTGAGCCGCGGGGGTCCGGGTGGCTCACCCGGCCGAAGTTTCCCCAACTCAAACCGTAAAAACCACCGTCAGGAGTTCCCAAATGCCACGCACACGCAAATCAGAGAGAAGGACAACGCAGATCCTGTGCTAGCAAAAAGGAAAAGGCAACTTTGCCCTCCGTAAGGCCCGCAGCAGCGAGGAGCGGGCTCTAACTTGGGAGGGCGTGTGCCTCTTTGTCACCCACCCGAGGCTCCCGCCGCGCGTGGGCGAGCTGCGGTGAGCCGCGCCCGCGCCCTCGGCCCCCTCCACGGCCCGGGGAGCGAGCCCGGGGTCCGCAGGAGAAGTCGGGGGCGCTGTCACCGGGCGCGGCGGGCTGCAGGGAGCGGGGGAAGGGCGGCCGCGGAGGCCAGGCCGGGCGGGAGCGGCGAGCCGGGATCCCAGCCCCGCCGCGGTCATTGTTCGCCGCGCGCCTCCTACCTCGGCGGCTCGGGCGGCTCCGGGTCCGGGCGGCGCGCTGCGGGCTGCGGGGCGGGCGAGGGCGCGGCGGCGAGCAGCGGGCGAGGGGTCCCCGCGGGCAGCGGGCGCGCGAGCTGGGCGGCCGGCCGAGGTCCGAGCCATCAAAGGCGGCGCGGGGCGGAGGGGAGGGCGGAGCGGGCCGGGGGGTGGGTGGGTGGGTGGAGAGCGCGCTCCGGGTCGCCGCGGCCGCCTCGACGCCCGGCCCGAGCGCCGCTCGCGTAGGGAGGAGCGGCGCAGAGCTCCTGGTCCCCGCCCCGCGCCCTCGCCGGGCTCCGCGCTCCTCCCCGAGGCCGCTGCGCCGGCTCCGGCACCGGCCGCCTCCGAGGCTGCCGAGCGGGGAGTGCGGGCCGCCGCCCCTCCCTGGACCTCCGGCCGCGGACGGAGAGCCACAGCACCCCCCGGCGTCCGCGCGGCGCGCTGCGCAGGCCCCGCCCCGCCCTCCTGGCCTCGCCCGCGGCCGTGCCCCGCCCCGCCCCGCCCCGCAGGCAGGTGCGCGGGTTGGCGGACGGGCGAGTGGGCCCCGGCGCCGTGCCTTACCTGGGCGCGCGGCCGGAGCGGGAGCGGGAGCTGCGCCGCCGCGGGGACGTGGGCCGGCCCCGCGTGGCGAGCGGGAGGCGGAGGCAGGGAACGCCCGAGGCGCCGGCGGCAGCTGGCGGGAGATCCGCGGCGCTGACTCCGCTACGACGTCGCGTGGAAAGCGCTTTGCAGAGACCCACGCATGCCCACGCGCGCGCCCCCGTCCCCGGCCGCTCTCGCCGGCTTCCGGCACCACCCGGAGCTGCGCGGGCTCCAGTCCCCGAGGCTCGGTGCCACCTGTGAAGCCGCCTAGGCCCATCGAACGCCCGAGAGCGCTCACCCCGCCACCTCCCGGCCAGGGCCGGTGGGATGCTCCGCGAGGCGGGCGCGGGCTGGGGCGGCGTGCAGGGCGTGACTCCCTCCATGGTGTACCAGACCGTGATACAGTGGGGAGATTCAGGGTAGAGGACCAGGACCCCAAGACTGTGCCCGCCCAGCAGGTGCCCTGTTCCCTCCCGCCACTGGGGAAGGCCGCCGGCTGGGGAGCCGTGGTCTGCGGTCCGGAGGCCAGCGTGTCCCGCCACAGCCGCTCGGGCTCTGTCCAGCCACTTTGCACCCTGGAGGACCTCACAGACCTCAGGCCCAGGACATATTTTACAGAAGCACTCCTGAACATAACCGTGGACATTGTCCCGTGGGGAGGGAGGCCTGAGTCGTGAAAGCTCGGTTCCCAGGGAGGGCTAACTATAAGTCCTCGTGGGAGTGCAAGGCCACGCATGCTGCACACTTGAAGGCTGGTTCCCTGCCTCGGAGAACCAAACAGGCAGTTTGCTGCAGAGAATCACGGGTGGTTGGAGGCTGGCCGCACAGCCAGCCTCCTGTGGCTTTGTAAGTCTGGGTGAGCTGTTTTCAGCCAGTGTGATTTTCCCAGCAGCAGCCGCAGCACTCAAGAAGTGCAGAGATTCCTCTGTAGCCCAGGCTGGTCCTCAGCCTCTACCTCTCATTCACTGTAGCCCAGGCTGGTCTTCACGCCTCTACCTCTCACACACTGGGATTACATGCAAACTCTCGAGTCAGCTATGTCCTATCACGTTCTCTCATCCAGGAATAAGTACACCAGGAGAACCCTTGCAATAGGGTAACGGGCCTCAGGTTCATGGAGTCTCTTCACAGGAAGAAGACGGAGCCCAGACGCATCCCCGAGGCTGGGGCGAGGCTCAGATGTATTCAGAGTTATTGCAGATGATTTCCAGGGCGCCGCTTGCTTTGCAGTCCCTGCTGCTGTGGCGGAAGACTTGCCTGGGAAGCATGTTCCCATGCAGATCCCCTATCAGCCGTCTCTGCCATTCCGGATGATGTATTGGGGTTGTTCTGAGTTGGCAGGAATATGCTGTGTCCCGTGACTAAAAGCAAAACGGCAGATGCCACAGAAAGGCACCTCTCCCTGCCACCTCACTGAAGAGCTGCGTTCCAAATCTGCATCTGCTTCCACTGTTTGGTGTGTTCGGGACACAGCTGGTTTGCTTTTGCTTTTAGAGCTGTTTGTTGGGCCTCTGTATGTTGGGGTGTGCATGCCACCCTGCACGCTTGTGGGGGTCAGAGGACAGCTTGTGGGAGTTGTTTCCCCCTCCACCGAGTGGGCCAGGCCAGGGATCAAACACCACATCACCCCACCTGGAGCCCTGGACGCCTGCCATACTACCTTATCTCAGCAGTAATCGCTGAGAATGAGACTTGCTGGAGGCAATCTGAGGAAGCTAGAGATTGTACCAGGTTTAAAGAACATGGGGAAAGAGCTGGGGGCTAGGGAGGCACGGGTGAGGCCCAGGGAACCTGCAGTGCAGAACACTGTAGATCTGTGGGCATTGCTTCAGCCCCAAACAGGTGCGCCTTGTCACTGTCCCTCACTTCTGCCTCGCCTTCAGAATATAAACCTACAATGTCCTAGAGGATGACCTTATCCAGTCACCTATTATTAACCCTTTATTGTATCTTGTAAAAAGTGCCCACCGTTCTAGTGCTTAGAAGCATGGCGCAGAGGGCGGTTTCCTGTCACAGGCACTTCCTGGGGAGACACAAAACACAGGCCCACTCTCCCCTCAAGGGGGACAGGGTAACAACTGCACCAAAGTGCAACTTGTAGAGCCAATGAGAATTCCTGGGTTACTAGCGAGAGTGTGGGTGAGGAGCAGGGCGCTGTCACAGCCCACCCCTGCACAGGTGACAACATTGCAGACAGACAGACTCGCAGGAGGCACTCCTCCCTACAGCAGGGGACTGACTGGCCAAAGCTGCCCCTCCCCGATCTCCGGATGTTTCAGTTTGGAGGAAACTGCTCTCTAAGGAATGTCAAGTCAAAGAGCAGCCGGAACATCATAGTGACACATTGTCTCATAAAACAACAAAACAAACCACACACACACACAGGATGTTCTCTCGTGGTGAGCATGTACTGTTCCTGCAGACGCCCTGAGGTCAGTGGCCAGCACCCACATCGGTACCCCCTCCCCGCTGCGCACACACATAAGTAGATCTTCAGAAGCAAAAGCATCGCGGATGGGGCGTGCGCCCTTCAGCCTGGTGCTAGCAAGCAGGAAGGTCTCTGCCCAACAGTCAGCGTGTACATGAGATTACGGTGAGGCGCTGCAGAACGGCACATTCCCAGCACCCAGGGTCGCTTCTCAGAGCTGGCTTTTCCATCCAGTTTTAGACTTCCTCTAATAGCCTGGCCTTATTTAAACAGGGCGGGAGTCCTGAACAGTTGGCTCAGCTGTTGCTCTTGCAGAAGACCCAGGTTCAGTTCCCAGCACCCACACATAGGCTCACAACTACCGTAACTCCAGATACAGGGATCCAAAACCTGGCTTCCACAAGTGACAGGCATGCACACACACTGCAAACAAAACAGAACAAATATTTTTTAAAATGTGCTGCACAAATCTTTACTATGAGGAACTCACACGTCACTTTGAAGAACTATTTCTCCATAGGTAGTGCCCACTCTCTGGCAAACATTACCGTTCCTTGGTCAGGGCACTCTCGGGGCTGGGATCGTGCTGTTTCTGGGACCTCCAGCGTGCACTCAGTGCCTGAGAGCCGGCAGCCAGCCTCAGCGAGGACCAGCCTGAAGCAGCTGAGGAGAGTTCCGGTTTACTCCTGGTATACAAGTCCCGCAGGTGCCTGGCCCAGCGTGGGCAAGTCACCCAGTCACTGCTGCTGCACAGGAGGTGAAGAGCTCACTCCTGCGGCTAGATGACAGCGAATGTGACCATCCAAGGCACGGTCACCATTCTGTGACGAAACACCATGACCAAGGGAAAGGTTTACCTGTCTAACACTTCCACATCATGGTCCATCACTGAAGGAATCAGGACGGGAACTCACACAGGGCAGGAGCTGGGGCCAGGAGCTGACGCAGAGGCCATGGAGGGGCGCTGCTTACCGGCTTGCTCCCCACCGATTAAACACAGCCTGCTTTCTCTAGAACCTAGGACCACCTGACCAGGGATGGCTCCACCCACCATGGGCGGGGTCTCCCCCTTCAAACTAGTCAAGAAAAGGTCCTCCAGCTGGATCTTAAGAAGGCTTCTCCATTGAGGCTCCCTCCTTTCAGAAGAAGTTAGCTTGTGTAAAGCTGACATCAAACTAGCCAGGACAGAGATTTTCATTGCTGTGCTGCCCACAGGAAGCCACGTAAGGAAGAGGGATGTTGACTCACAGTTTGGGGAGTACAGTGCGTTACAGAGGAAAGCAGGAAGACGCAGGAGTCTCTTCACCTTCCTCTTGCAGAAGCGATAGCCCATAGGACGCTGAACGTAGCATCCAACCTCAGAGGCCTGCAGCAGCCAGCTCCCAACGCCTCCCCGACAGTGCACCAGCTGGGAAGCAAACGCGCAAACACATGAACCTGCGGGGCACATTTCACATCTAAACTACGACCGCCATCCTGTTTACTGTCTCGTGACATGCCCTCACCCACCCTCACCCACCTCCTGGCTTCCCTTCGTGTGCCATGGTGCCAGAGTGAGGGCTGCCTATCGGAGGTCTGCAGACAAAAAGAGGCTAGTTTTCCTTCCAGGCACTCAGGACATGAGAATTTAGTCTGATGCTCTTGCTGTAGGTGAGAGAGCCAAGAGAAGGGTCATCCCAGGCGAGCCTTGAAATAACTGCAGAACCAGCAGACTCTGCTAAGCAATTCCTCGCTCCCGGCCCAGGAAATCTGTGAGGTGAGAAACACTGCCCTGGGCCCCTGCGCTTGGGAGCGGCTTGCTCTGCCTCAGAGAGCGGGCACAGCAGGGCGTGGTAGAAGCAAGAGTGTTCAATGTCCAAAGTCACGTCACCCGGAAGAATATGAGGCTCTTGGTCCAGCTGGCAGCACATTTGGAGGTTGCAACTAAATTTAAGCTCAGCAGCCCACCACGAAAGTTCAGCCCTTTCTGGGGTCTCCTTTCCGTGGTGTTGGAGTCAGGCCCTCCATAATCAGCCCAGTGAAGCTGAGCTGCAGAGAGAGCAACCAGCCTGCTGAGGACACCGGGCCAGGGAGCTCAAGGGATGCGGAGGTGAGGCCTTGATTCCTCTGCAGCAAGAGCCACAGACTCAGCCTCCCTGACAGACCTGGGTCGGGTAAAGGTGAAGAAGGGGCTGGGAGGGTGGAAACCGGGGATCAAAGGAGTGTCTGTGGGACATCTTTGCTGGGGTTGTGACGTTACACTGCAGGGAGCCTCCAGTCAGGCGCCCTTCCTCTCTGGAGATCTGAAACATGGCCACAAATTACTTAACAGTCCATCGCTGACCTGCCCTTTGAAGCTGGGCAAGCTGCAACTCTTTGGGGCAATAGAGAACAGTAGAATTGGTGCCGTGAGACCTTCATGACCAACTCGGAAAGACCAGTGGCCTCTAGCTTGCTCTCGGCACACATTTTTCAAGGTGGCATCCTCTGTGTAGACTGCCATGTCCAGGAGTTCAAGTTCTCCAAGCAGCACCCTGGGAGCCCACGGCTCACTCCTCCCAGCCCACAGGGCAGGATGTGGGGAGGTAGGCATCTTAGAGTACCCTCTTCCCATCATCCATGTTCCCCAGGCTTTGCACCATGCCCAACCTTTTGTACCCTTCCGGCTTATGCAGTACCTTAGCAAGAAGCACCCCATAGCACCCCACCCAAATTCTTATTCATGGCATCTTAGTTACTTAATTGTCCTGCTAAATAAAACACCAAGGCTCCTGGTTTCGGAGGGATAGAGCCTTGACCATGCTGGGGGACGGTGACAGCTGGGATAGTGACTAAGAACTCCCAGCTTGACCTGCAAGCACGAGGCAGAGAAAACTGAACTGGGCAGGTCATGAGCTTTTGAAACCTCAAAGCCCACCCAAGACCACACCTCCTAATCCTTCCCAAACAATTCCACCAACTCAGGACCAAGAATTCAAATGTATGAGCCTCTGGGGTCCATTCTCCCTCAAATCGCCACAAATGGCATTTGGATAAAGTGTGTGTCTTGTGTTGCAAGCGTTGTATGGCTCACTAGGAAACAACAGATGGCCAGATGTCCACCATCAGGGATGGCATGGCAAGTGTTTTTAAGTTTGTTTTGTTTATGTATGCCTGTGTATGAGTATGTATATATACAGGTCGGACAGGAGATGTCAGGGCTCTTGGAGGCAGGGCTGCAGTTTGTTCTCAGGACATCCAGTTTGTTGTGTGGGTGCTAGGATCCAAACTCTGGTCCTCACAACTCTTAACCACTGAGCCATCTCTGCAATCCCCACAGAAAACTTTTAAATCTTGTCATTAAAAAAAAAAATGCTGGGAAACAATTTTATTAGAGTTTAAAAGAAAAACCCCAGGACAGGCAAGCTGTAAATCCCAGCAGCTTCCCAGAGGAGATGGATGGTGAGGAGGAAGAGAGAAAGCCATGTCCTTTGTAAGGAGGAAGGCTCCACAGAGAGCAAAAGAGGCCAAAGCCGGGCAACAAACACTCTTAGGCTCTGGCAGACCCTGAAAGAAAAAGCACAGAGAAGAAAAGGGAGTCAAGTCTCGGAAAAGCAAACAGACATAACAGAACCTCATAGCAGAACCTCCTAGCAGTGACACGTCCGAGAAAACATTTTCATGACTTACAGTTGTCTCCCTTTCTTTTTATTTCTTCTTTGTGTTTTGTTTTTTTGAGGCAAGGTAAACTGTAGAGCAGCCTGGCCTAGAAGGCATAGAGAGCTCCGCCTGCCTCTGCCCCTGCATGCTGGGACTGACAGCGGGGGGCCAACATACCCACCTCCTCATTGACTGTTCTCCGTGAACTGCCTCTCACGTCCCACCTCATTTTGCCTTTCACAGGGTTGCTGGATTTGCTTTTTGCTTTTTTCTTGCCCCATTCCTAACTCCTTTGAGGTTCTAAGACAAGCAGACCCGTAGTCCTGCAGTGAGCGTTTCTCTGCGTTTGTTTGGTTTGCAGCACTTTGTGTAGCAAGTTCTGCCTGTTCTTGTGCCATGTTCTTCTGATTCTGTTGAAAAGTTCCTCCTTATTCAAGGCTTTGAAAACAAAAACAAAAACAAAACCCCAAAACATGCTTCCCTATGTCAATAGGGCAAACCTTATATTTCCTGGTTGAGCTATACGGTGTTTGTTGTGGTGTAAGATTGCGATGTGGCTCTAGCCTTTCCCCGAATGCTTACCTAGATGCCATCTGATGAAGTCAGCTCACTCAGGCCTCTTTAAAATGCCAGTTTCAGGCCAGCAAGTTGACTCAACAGGTGAAAGGCACTTACTGCCAAGTCTGTACCCGGCCCCAAGTCAGGGAGGAGAGCACCAACGCCCACAAGCTGTCCTCTGACCGCAACGCGTGCCAGGGCCCACACATGCCCACACACGCAGTCACTCACAGTGAGCTGTGAGTGTGGTTTTGAATGCTAAGCAGATTGCCTCCTGGGCCTGGGCTTACACTCAGCATTCTTTGCTATGGGCTGCCTGTTTCTGTCCAAATCGTTTGTGTGTCTCACTTGATGGCGTATTTTCCTATGTGACAGTTTATATCAAGACTTTGTGACTAGGGTCTGTTTGTTCTGTTTTTGCCAAATGAATTACAGCATTAATAACCCTGTTACAATTTTGGTTAGGCTCTCTTTCAGGTTGTGACCTTTAACCTCAGCTCCTAGAATTCCTTCCTTTCTACATATCACAGTTAAAACAGGCCTAGCTGTTGTCTATTGGATAGTAACTCATTGGACTGACATGTCACCCTATGAACCTGTAGTTATATTATCAAACCTGTTTACAGAGAGGCGAAGTAAGTTACCCAGGGTCACACAGCCAGGTAGATCACAGAAGGGAGGTTCCCACCCCGTACCTTCGCTCCAGAGGCCATCCTCTTAGCTTCGCTCTCCAGAACTCCCACACAGACAGGCAGAGAATGGCCACCACTCCTGACAGCAAAGTCTGAGGATTTTCATTGTTCAAAAGTACACAGTTCATTCTTCTTGACAGCTGCCGGCTAAGCTCGTTGCTGTGGAATTGTGACAAGGGGATTTCAGAGAGGTGGAGAGCAGATCAGGGGTTTCCAGAGACTGGGAGCAGGGGCAGTGAGAACCAGGAGGTGAAGGAAGGTTGTTTGGCCATGTGATGAGCTGTTGCATAGGACAGTAGTTGTAGCAAATTGTAATACACTAAATTTTAAAAAGGGGGAGTGTTAAATGGTTTTTACCATGAATAAATAACAAAAACTTGAGGTAACAAATTGGAACAGACTTTCTCTCACCCCATCTCCCCCTCTACTGTGTGCTTGCCTGTGTGTGTGTAGAGCACAGGGTACCCTAAAAACACACACAGTTTTGTGTTCATTCAGCTCTTTCATGCATTGATCACGTCATATCCACTAAGATGGCAAAAACTTATTTTAAAGTATTGACAAAGATGGCAAGAAACCAAAACATGTGATGTGTAGACTATTCACAGGCTTATAGTTTCTCAAAAAGTAAAAAATAGAAATAAAGACAAGGCTAGAGGGGTGGCCTGTTGGTGTGCAGAGGACCTGGGCTTTGTTCTCAGGACCTACATCAGGGAGAGCTCACAACTGCCTGTAACTCCAGTTCCAGGGACACACGTGGACACACACAACTAAAGTAATAAAGATGAATATTGTTTAAAAATAAAAACAGAACTGCTAGCGAGGCAGTGGTAGTGCACACCTTTGATCCTAGCACCCAGGAGGCAGAGGCAGGAGGATCTCTATGAGTCTGAGGCCAGCCTGGTCTACAGATGTGTTCAGGACAGACAGCCATGGCTACACAGAGAAACCCTGTCTCAGAAAAAAAAAAAAAGCTGCTGAGTTTTACATTATATTCTGTGTTTTCCTGTTGTTGGTTTGTTTCTTTCAGAGGCAGGGCTTCTCTGTGTAACCTGGCTGTCCTGGAACTCTGTAGACCAGACTGGCCTTAAACTCAGGGATCCACCTACCCCTGCCTCCCGAGTGCTGGGATCACAGGTGAGCGACACCAGAGTTTCACATACTATGAGGGAAAAATAAAGATGAAAACAACTCCCCAACGACTGCTGCTGCTACTGCATGAGAGGGTAAGTTGAGGAAGAAGTCACCTCTCGCCACTGCCTGGGCGGAGTCACATGACCTGCACAGGGCACCCATGCCTGGTCTCACACAGGATAGCCAGGCCAGGGGCGACTAGGCCCCTGTCTCTGAGGTTACCCCAGCCCTGCCTCCAGTCACTTTGTCAGGGAGGAGCTGGGCGATGGAGGGCTGGAGAGCTGGCTCGGCACTAAGCACCGCTGCTCTTCCAGAGACCCGGTCCATTCCCAGCACCCACGCGGCTGCTCGCAGTGGCCTAGAACCAGGGCATCTGAGGCTCTTTCCTGGCCTCTGCTGGCACCAGGAAGGCAGGCATGTGGCACACAGTTGTACTTTTGGGCAAAACACACATACACAAAAAATAAATACATGTAAATATAAAAGAAAGTGAATCCTTAGTAACCCCCCACCCCGTCCTGAAGCATCGGATATTGTTTGTCCAGCAAAAGGAGCCTTTGTTTTTAGCTTATCAGCAAAAAGGTGGTCTAGTTTAATGTCTGTTGCCGTGACTCTGCCCAAAAGCAGCTGAGGGAGGAAGGGATTGACTTGGCTCATACTTCCAGGCCAGAGTCCATCCCTGAGGGAAGTCAGGGAAGAACACAAGCAGGACATGAGGTAGAGACCATGGAGAAAGGCTGCTTGAGGGTTTGCTCCCAGGATTTGGCTTAGTTTTCTTATATAGTCTAGAACCACTCACCCAAAAAATGGGCGGGGCCTCCTGTAGGGGCTGACAATCAAGAGAATCCTCCTCAGACAAAGCCACAGGCCAGCCTGACCCAGGCAGTCCCTCAGTCATCCCTCTGCTGACTCGAGGCTGTGTCGAGTTGATGATTAAGTTAAGTAGAACAAGGGGCCAAACACACTCAGTTAGCTGTACTGGGCCTCGAACCTTCAGCCTTAGAGCCTTATACCTGCCAGGCAAAAGCTCTGCCAACTGAGCCAACGCTTCACTCAGCACAGGTGTGGAGTCCTGACTGCCCAGCTCCGGCAGGATGAGGTTCACCTGCTCCCTCCTTACCTGTCTGTCCATACAGACTGACACCCGGGGGAACGGAGGCCACAGAGCATGCTGGTTGAGAACTTTACCCATTGACTGAGCAAAGGCTCTATCACACTTCCCAGTGTAGGCTGAAGGGGGTTCCTCTCGAAGCCATCTCCAGCTCAGCGACTGAAGAAGAGAGGAAGCAGGGGCTTGGCCTCAGTGACAGCCTGCGGGCTGCAGTTAGCACGAGAGGGGTCGTACACGTGGCCCAGGCTGTAGTTAGTGACACACACTGGAGTACTTAGGAGGAAGAGCTGTGACGCCATGTGCCAAAAGCACCAAAACCGAGGCTGACCTACAGGTAGTCATGTGACAAGGGAAACAGAAGAAAATTTTGGTTGGATTTTGGCAGTAACTCAAGAGATGCTCACTATAAATAAATTATAGTGTATTTTAATGTCTATAAAATTAGTTGTGTTTTTTATATATTTATTTATAGACAGGGTTTCTCTGTGTAGCCCTGGCTGTCCTGGACTCATTGTATAGACCAGGCTGGCCATGAACTCACAGAGATCCTCCTGCCTCTGCCTCCCAAGTGCTGGGATCACAGGCATGCACCACCACTTCCCGGCTTGATTTTACATTTTTATAACAACGAGAAATTCCATTCCTAGGTATGCACTCAGAAAATATATGTCTGCAAAACAGCTTGCACACAAACATTCATATGAGAAGTGTTAATAACAGTCTGGAGAGGGAGGCAACGTAGACAGCCATGAGGTGGTGAGCCAGTTACATAGATTAATAATATATGTACATTAAATGAACTGCCCCCCCAACAGCTGCCCCAGGGATGGACTGCAGGGGTGCATGGAGGGGCCAGTCCTCAGACCCAAAGCTCAGGACCGCCATGACACACACAGGGCCTTCGTGACACACACAGGACACACACAGGACTTCTGTGACACACACGGGCAGCAGCAGGGTACCCGAGAGGCGTCCCCGAGAGGAGCCTGCACCCCAGCACCAACAGTGCAGAAGACGCCAGAGGGCTCACACCACACCGACTCACTGCAGTGAACGTGTGCAAGCAAAGAAGTGTGGTCAAAGGTGTGCTGTGGGATACACCAGGACTTGCTGCAGCTTCCTCTTTTGTGGGGCAGGGGCTTCCGAGGGTGGGATTGGGGTACATGATGGGACATTCATGAAGAGCCAAGAAGTACACACACATATGGACACATGTGGACTCACACGGGCTGAGGACACAGCTGGAGTTCAGATCCCCGTCACCCACCTAAAGGGCACCACAGGGCACACGTGTGACCCTGGCCTGGGGCGGAGGGCAGAGACAGGCAAACCCTGAGTGTCAAGGGCCAGCCTTGAGCTCGGAAGCCGCCAGCGGTTCAGGAAGCCAGGAGAGCAGGCTCGCCCCGTGCCAGAAAAGCAGGCAGAGAGCAACTGCTGGGCACTGACTTGTGAACATGCGACACACACATATGCACACCTGCATACAGATGAGCGTGTGTGTGTGCCCAGAGAGACTCGCATTGTCCACAGCCCTCAGGGGGGCACATCACCTTCTTCATTGTGCCAGTGCTCCTGGCCTACAAAGAACGGGGGAGCAAAGGAATGCACTACCTCACCACTGCAGAGTGGAGGAGCGAAGGTGTGCACTACCTCACTCCTACGTGGTCTTCCTCTTGTGAGTATTGCCGGCAGTCACAGCCGCAGCCGCTGTAATTAACTTCCCACTGTACTTTTCCACTTCCCCTTGTCTCTCCGCCGGGAGAACTCACCACTTAAAGTACTCCCCGGCACCCGCCTCTGGTCGGGGCCTGAGCACTCTGCACATTCTGCACACTTGTTTATTTTTGATCTTGCGTGTGCGCAAGTGTGTGAGTCTGTGGGTGTCTGTGGGTGAGTGGGGTGGGGTTCAGGCTTCCGGGAGCTGGCTCCTTGCTTCCATCACACAGGCAAAGCTCGTCACACAGGCAAAGGTCGTCACACGTGGCAAGCGTGCATGTGCATGTGGGCAAAACACTCAGGCACACAGGACACTCAACAACAGCAGCACAACACCAAAGAAGCTTCTCCCCAGCCATCCCTTCACACTGGTGTTTACCATCCTGCCACTGAGGTAACTCCTCACCCCTGCCCTCTCTCACACAGAGTATTCACCCCTGCCCTCTCTCACAGAGGACTCACCCCTGCCCTCACACAGGACTCACCCCTGCCCTCTCTCACACAGAGTATTCACCCCTGCCCTCTCTCACACACAGGCCTCACCCCTGCCCTCTCTCACACAGGACTCACCCCTGCCCTCTCTCACACAGAGTATTCACCCCTGTCCTCTCTCTCACAGAGTATTCACCCCTGTCCTCTCTCACACAGGACTCACCCCTGCCCTCTCTTACACACAGAGTATTCACCCCTGCCCTCTCTCACACACAGAGTATTCACCCCTGCCCTCTCTCACACACAGAGTATTCACCCCTGCCCTCTCTCACACACAGAGTACTCACCCTGTCCTCTCTCACACACAGAGTATTCACCCCTGTCCTCTCTCACAGGACTCACCCCTGCCCTCTCTCTCACAGGACTCACCCCTGCCCTCTCTCACACAGGACTCACCCCTGCCCTCTCTCACACAGGCCTCACCCCTGCCCTCTCTCACACACAGGTCTCACTGACCGCCCAAATGCTGCCGACTGTGCCTTAGGTTTTTTCTTTCCCCAGTTCCCGTGAATCAGTCATCACAGCAGATTTGCAGTATAATTAACTTGTGGCTTTGATTTTTTTCATGGCAGAATTAACAGAGTGAATTTTTCCATGGTAGAACCACACTCTATATTTATTTCTGCTTTAAATAAATGTTTCCAAATTCAGAAATGCAAGCTCTATCACTTAATTTCTATTCCAAATCTCATTCCAAAGACAGGAAGAAACTCAGCTGCAGCCAGTGGCAGGGCTGGCTCCCCGGCTCGCCCCCAGCCCGGCACCCCAGGCCATACCAACGCCTAAAGAGACTGTCTTACCAGGCGTTTTGTTGCTATGATGAACACCTGAGACAAAAGACAAACATCTGAAAGGAGGAAAAGATGGATTTCGCTCACGGTTTCAGACCTTGGCCATCTCATTCCATCACTTTCAGGCTGTGGAGGGCCAGAGGTGTCATGGTGGAAGCGTCAGGAGAGGAGCGCCGCTCACCTCATGGCAGCCAGGAAGCGACGAGGAGAAACAGGAGATAGCACAACAGCTCAACGGGCAAAGAGCTTGTCAAGCCAGGGTTTGATCCCAGAACCCACACAGTGTAAGGAGAAAACTGACACACCAAAGCTGTTTTCTGACCTCCATGTGTACACCACAGTGCTAGCAGGTACACAAGCCACACACGCACGCGTGCACACAATAAATAAATAAATAAATAAATAAATAAATAAATAAATAAATAAATAAATAAAGTAAGTGTAATATAAAATTCAGACACCAAGAGACACGACAGCTGAGTGAGCTAAGCTGTCAGAGGCCTCACCATCTCCGACCCTGACGACACACCTCGAGGTGTGCAGGACACATCTCTTGGTGTCTCTCCCCTCAGGCTGACAGTTAAGATTGGCACGCAGAGCCTGTCTGCTGCCCCGGCTTCGTGAGGGCGGGTGTGGCCACCCTGCCAGTCACTCCCTGCTGCTGGCCGGACACAGACCGGGGGTTGTCAGTGTGAACAACCCCCTCGGCTCCGCAGAGGCACGGCCTCGTGCTGTGTCGCAGCTGCAGACACCGAGCTGAGGGTCGGATGTCTCGGGGAAGAGTGCCCACCGTTTGTTTCCCGGTGCTTCACACACACACTCTGGTGGAGCGTGCCAGGTGAGAGGCCCCAGTCTGGGTCCTGCCCGGAGGACTGGACAGCAGCTGGAGGACGGTGAGCTCAGCAAGGCCAGCGGCAGAAAGGAAGCTTCCGGCTCCCCTGAGTCTGGGGGCGCACCTTCCTCAACTCTGTCAAGCCTGTAGGTTTGCGTCCCCAAGCTCCAGGGTGCTGAGAATGTCTGCATTTTAACACCACCAAAGGCTAACAAGCAACAGCCCTTGAGTTTGGGGAGGCACTTCTGCCCAGGTGAAGTTTTCGGGGTGTCTTTTAATCTGGGAGCCGGGCCCGGGATGGACAGAGAACACTGGCATCTTCATGGCTGTACCCCACAAACTCAGGAGTGCTGTCAGCAAGCGCTTCCTGGGAGCGGGCAACGGGGCCTTGCATCTGCCATGCGGAGAAGACCCAGAAGTTCAGGACGGGAAGGACTCGGCTGGCCAGGGCTGCTGACACCAGGTCCACAGATCGGCGGAGACAGCAGCTGGCATCTGGAAGTGTGCGGCCATGTTAGCGGCCACGCTTCCTCTGGAGGCTCGGAGTGGGCCAGCCTGTGCTGTTGCGAGCTTTCGGGGTTTACACTGATCCCTGTTTATAGACATGGCCCCCAGCAGTTCCTGCAGCTTCCTCCCTCCTTCTGCCAGCCTCTGTGTCCTCTCTGTGTCCAGTCTAACTGAGGAAGACCTCATTTCAGCTTCATTAGATGTGCAGATTTACAGACGCTCCTCGTATTTCAATTGACTCATGTCACAATGTGGAACAGCAGGTAGAGCGCTAGCTGTCTTCAGTGCCCCACTCTGTCTCCAGGGAAAGGCTTATAGCACCCGTGCTAACTGGGAAGCTCAAAGTCCTGCATACTGAGCTTGCCAACCAGCAGGGTGTCAGAAGGCCAGGGGTCAGCCCTCCTAGAGCCCAGGCTGCTGGCCGCCCAGATAGCGGCTCAATCATGGGAGATGGGGTTAGACTTCTACCATATTTCTGTAGGAAAAGAAAACCCCACACTGCAACTGGGCCTTGGCCTATCTCTGAGGCCTCTGTGCATTCTCGACTTTGCTGTCCTGCAGTGTCAGCTGCTACCATCCGCCATCATACTAGCCAATGGCTGCTGGCCTGCTGTGTACCAAGAGAGCCCTAGCTAACATGCCGCGCAGAATCCAACACCGTTATCAAGTGTTTCTCTCAGATCTGAGCTGCACTGTGGCTTTTAGGTGTTTCCCTAGATTCCAAAGGGATGGGGAAGAGACAAAGAAGAACAAAGCAGCTGAGCAAACACAGGTTTCCGACCTACCGCTGTGTGCTTGAGCAGGTTTTATGGTGCCCAAAGACAGCATTTCCCAAACGATCAGATAAAATGATGTCTTACCAAAAAATTAACAATAGTAGAAATTATTGCATTTTCAGTTTCATTTTTTATTGAAATATGTGTCCCTTTCCAGCCTCCACAGGTTCCTACACACACACGGCTCACAAACATGGGTGAGGACATGAGGGGGACTGTATTTGCTCAAGGGTTCACAATTAAAACCAGCAAGGCTGGGCTGGAGAGCACTTGTCACAGGAGCATGATGGCTGGAGTTGGGCCCTAACCGGCTTGGTAAGTTCAGGGAGAAGGGTTTGTTTAAAAACAAAAAACAAACAAGGCAACAAGAGGGCTCTGTGGGTAAAGGTGCCTGATGACCTGATTAGTCTCCAGGACCCACCTGGTGGAGAGAACCAACTCCCGAAAGTTGTTCTGTGGCCTACATATGCACAACATGACTTGTGCACACGCACACATACACCCGCACTCACACACTTACACACCAGCAAGCTTAAGTCTGGAAATGGTTTTCTTTCTCTCACTTCACCAAACCCCAGAACTAAATTCTGGCAGTCACACTCAGTAGGAACACAAAATACCGGTATTTTACTTCAGGATATCTAGCTATGAAACTACCTAGTCCCTCTTCAGAGGGTCTTCTACGCACTAGGCCCGACTGACACAGCCACAAAAATAAGTCCTATACCTCGACCTCTGCCTTTCAAAATGCATCAGCTGAAATCGTTATCTGTAGGAACACACACACCCCATAATCTGTCATGGTCCCAGGCAGCTACACACAGGAACCGGATGCTCCTATTCCCAGTCCCATGTTTCCCTGAATTCTTACTTTTTTTTTAATTTTATGTGTATGAATGTTTGCCTGGATGTGTGTATGTGCACCACATGTGTGCCTCGTGTCTTTGGAGGCCACAAGAGAGTAAGATAATTGTGAGCCACCACGTGGGTGCTGGGAAACACCCGGGTCCCCTGAAGAGCAGCCATTGCTCTTAACTGCTGGGCCATCCCTCTGGCCCTTTTAATTTTTACGTTAATCTGTCTGTCTGTCTACATATTATTTATTTACTTACCTATTTTTTGTGTCTGTAATGTGTGACCACAAGCCTGCCACGGCACACATTCTGAGGCCTCGGGAATAGTTGTGGGAATTCTATGCTTGAGTTCCGGGCACTAAACTCAGGCCGTCAGGTTGGCAGGAAACACCTTCACCTTCCCAAGCATCTTGCCAACACTGTGTGTATTTTGGGCCAGACTATATTTTCTCCGTTTATGGAATTTTAATTTTTGTTCTCACATCTGCTCTGATACATGTTTCTGAAATAAATATTTTTAATTTAAAAAAATATCATGTATCAACTGGTATGCAAGAGAAAGGAGGCTGTTCTAGATTTCAAAATAAACGGGGCGTAGCAGGAGGCAGTGTGCATAATCTGAGGAGATTCAGCAAAGCAAACTCGGGGTGGTATTTGTGACATGGCCAGAGGGCTTTCACTGCGGACATCAGATCACGATTTCAGGATGAAGTGATTCCGAGAGAGATGGCCTGGCAGCTGTGAGCACTGTCTGCTCCTCCCCAGCCCTGGCGCAGATTTCAGCATCCACAGGAAAGCTCACAACCAGCTGGAGCTCTGGGCCCAAGGAGTCCAACTTCTTTTTCTGGTCTCTGTGGGCCTTGCACACGCATGGCATATACACATGCAGGCAAAACACCCATATACATTCAATTTTTAAAAATAAAAAAACAAGTAGTTGATTTTGGGCTTTTTTTCCTAACAGCAAATGAAACAGCCATTGTTAATTTTGTTTGGGGTGATAAATTCTTTATCTGGGGTGGGGCTTTGTGAAAGTCCCCCATCCAAGCCGGCAAGGTGACTGATTCGTCACCGTGCAGCTCTTGCTTAGGCGGCCCTGCTGTGGAGATTTCACAGGCTCAGCTTCTCTGCCATGTCTCGAGGACACCATCGTGCAGCCGCTATTCTGGTCCTCTGGTTCCCACGATCCTGCCTATCTCCAGAATGTCCCCGAGCCATAGGTGGGGGTTTTAGGCGCTGCCTCTGGGGCTGGGTAGTCACAGGGGCTGAGAGACAGGGATCAGTTTTCTCTAGGGATGAGCCTCCAACAGGTTACCCAGTTCCAGGTAGTCAGCTCTAAATATGTGTGCTTAGAAGCAACAGTGAATGTACTCCGCAGGGTATGTGTGTGTGCACTTGCTGTGTTGGAATGTGTGTGCACATATGTGTGTACATGTTAAACAATAATTATACAAGAAGTGGCCATAAATTTAAGAGGTGCTTGGTGGGTGGGACATGGGAGGATAGAGGGAAGGCAAAGGGGGTAAAATGATGTAAATCCAGTACTCAAAAAATAATAAAAGATTTAAAAGAATTAAATTGCTTCTCAGCCTTTTCATTAAGAGCAAGTGAAGAACTACTGTTCATTTTTCTAGGTTTGATAAGTAAATGGCTTTGTAGATATGTTAGAAAATGTCCATTATTTTTCAGACTCATATTGAGGTAAGTTGGAATAAAATGTCAGGAAATCTGAAGTGTGCTTTTAAATACAACACAGGGGAGAGAAAGCAGATATGATAGCATAGCAATGCTAACTTAAGATTCGGTGTAAAAGTATCTTTTGTTTGTCTGATGTAATTGTCATCCTGGAGGCACTGCCTCCTTCTGCTCACACAGGCCTAGTCCTGGAAGCTTTTGGCCTCCGTACAATCTAGGCCAAGAATGCTTTCCGCCTCTGAGACTTACTGCTGAACACATTCACCCTTTCTGATTCTTTCTGAACTCTGGCTGGCTGGTTCAACTCAGCTTTTCCAAACTCCTCCCAGCTGACTGATTCAAACTGGCTTCTCTCTTGGCCTCTGACTGAATTGCTCTGCTTGGCCTCAAACTAACTCTAGTAACTTGTTCTAATCTTCTGGCTCCTACTCTCTGGCTCCTTCTGTCTTCACCTGTGTCTAGCTTCTTTCTCTTCAACCTTTCTTTTTAAACTCTCCTGATAAAACTGTCTCTGAATTCTACCAACTGAACTGCCACAAACTCAACTCCACTGCCCTCCTCTCAACTCACTGATTCAGACAAACTGCCCGAACAGAACTCAGAGGTCTGCACGCCTCTGTCTCCTGAGTGCTGGGATTGAAGGCCTGTACCACCTAAACTTTTCTTTACTTGAAACTTGACTTATACCAGGCTGGCCTTGAACTCAGAGACCTGTTTATCTCCTGGGATTAAAGGCACATCTTTATTCCAGTCAAGAGCAGCCATGTGACTGGACTGAAATTCCTCTACAATTTGGTTTGTGAATTTATATTTATAGAAAATCTAAGACACACATGTTTTCAAAATGCCACCAGCAGTTACCATGTGATACACTAGAGTCACCTCCAGCTAACTGACTGGACTACAAACACCTTTCATCCTGACCAACTGGCTGCACTCAGCATGGCCTGACTGAGCACCGGCAGAGCAGAGGAAGCCACAGTCCTGAGGTGAAGAGGGCCAGTCTCCATGTGAACCCCCGCTTACCCAGCATGGCAGACACAAGCTGCACCACACTGGGCACGGTCGGGCTTGTCCTTGGTCGTTAGGCCTTCTCCTCTGTGCTGATGTTACAGTACCCCAAAATACGACGTTCCCCACAACCACAGGGTTTCCTGTAGCCAGGCTGACCTTGAACTTCCGATCTTCCTCCTCCATCTCCCAGAGGACCCGAGTTTGATCCTAAGCACTGCATCAAGCAGCTCACCACAACCCGTAACTCCAATTACAGAGGATCCGACACCTTCCAGCCTCGGCAGGCACACACATGATGTACATGCTCACCCAGGTGCACACACGTACATGTTAATAGTAATAGATACAGAAATCTTTTAAAAATAAGTAAATGTTTGTGAGGAGCTTTAGTCAAGGTCCTGGAGTTTCAAGTTGTTTTCTTTTAAAGGAAAGGGCACATTTACGGGACTTGGCTTCTCCACCGGCTTTTTGACATAAACTGCAGGTGTTAGTAGTGGTGTGGGCACATGTCTGGGGGCAGGACAGTGAAGGCCATTCAGAGCAAAGATGAAATTATTGATGAATCATGGCTAATTCTTTCAGCATGTTGACTGAGTAGATTCTGGACCCAAAACCATGACAACTGCCCACATTCTAGACAGAAGATCCTCCCAAGCTGAGAATTTATCTTCATCAAATTAAAATACATAAAGCATTAAACTATTTCTTTAAGTTCTCTTGTTTTTCAGTCTCTACTCTCACTTCAAGGCAGCAGAATATCTTAGCACTTTCTGTGAATACTTAAGTTAGATTAAAAGTGTGTCAAGTTGGGCTGGAGAGATGGCTCAGAGGTTAAGAGCACTGGCTGTTCTTCCAAAGGTCCTGAGTTCAATTCCCAGCAACCACATGGTGGCTCAGAACCATCTATAATGAGATCTTGTGTCCTCTTCTGGCAGACAGAATAATGTAAGAATAATAATAAATAAATCTTAAAAAAAAAAGTGTGTCAAGTTAATACACACTTACATTAAGGGAATGGACGCTGCCATCAGAATAAAATTAGCCTCTAACCCTCTGAGAAGCTGCAGTGGTAAATGCACTTAATCCCAGCACCTGGGAGGCAGAGGCGCGTGGATCTCTGAGTTCAAGACCACTCTTGTCTCCGTGTTAAATTCCAAGCCAGCCAGCGCTATGTAGGTAAACCCTACCGCATGAAATAAAAATTAAACTGAAAATTTAAAAACCTCATAAGAAATAAGCATTCAGCTGTTGACTCGGAGGGGAGGAAAAAAGCAAGCCAACATTTCTTTCTGATGAGGATCTGCAGTTTTGTCTTTGTTCTAAAATGAGGGAACAGCAGACTTGGGGGAGCAGCCTGCAGGGTCCTGGGTGGAAGCCCAAGAAATCACAAGCCCTGGTCCTGTGACAGCCTCGAAGCCTTGCACCAGCCTGGGAGAGAACACTGAGGAAGAGTAACCAGGCCAGCCGCCTGGTGTGAACCACACTGGGGGGAATGAAAATCTGCCCTCCCAGCACAAAGGCTGACCTAATTTCAAGGAAGGTCGATAATAAAACACTGTCTCATCCCCCGAGAAAGCAACATCTGTATTCAGATGAGCCACAGTGAAAACACTGAGCGTTAGGAGCCCGGGAGAAGGATACGAAATATTTCAGAGTGGCCTGCCCTTTGGGAACGGAGCGGTGCTGCTTAGTGAGAGGCAGGCTCAGCTCTTCCTAAAGACTGGTATGGTTTTCATCAGTCTACACGTGACCTAGGAGGCTGTCAGCCTAACACTTCCCAACCGTGGATGCTTCTGCCTTCCCAGGTACACACAACTTCTTTGAAGAAAATTCTGGATAACACACCTATCTGCATCCGTGAAGGCTTTGGTTTACTCATCATGTATGTGTGTACATACGTGACAATTTTGGCATATGATCATGGTATCATTATCTTAAAAAGTGTTTATGCTGGGATTTTCCTTGTTGTTTTATAAAGCACTGGTTTGAGGCAGGGTCCAAGCAAGGTCTGAGTGTTATCTGTCATTTATTTTGAGGAGGCAGGTTTCATGTAGCCTAGACTAGCTTCAGGCTTGCGTGTTGTGAAGATGACCTTGAGTTTCTGACCTCTACTGTCTACCTTCTCAGTGCTAGATTCCACGGCTGAGCCACCACGCCCAGACAGCTTACTTGATGCTGGGGACAGACCCCAGCACGCCCTGGGGAAGGACGCTGCCGACTGACCACATCCCAGCCCTGAGCACCGCTGTGCTGCTATCTTTTCTTTGTCTTTCCTGCTGTCCTGGGGTTCAGCCTGTGCCAGACCATGGCTATGCCTCTGAGCTACATCCTCCACCCCACAGATTTCTTCAGATTTTTTTTTTAACTATAGGTTCTTTCTGATTTTTTTTTCCTTACAGATATTTTTTCACTGTGAAGAAACCAGGCCATTCACCTTGGATAGCTTCCCACATTTTTATTCTGCTCATGGTATTATTGTGCTGTCCTGAGTCCAGGGTTTCCGGTAACCAGCAGTTAGGTTTAAAGATCTGATCTAATTCGGTCAGTATTGGAGGCAGAATGAGGGTCCTGTAGTGTCGAGCAGGCCCCGACCATCTCTAGTCTCTCTGCGTTCTGCCCATCCCAAACTCTTTATCTGTAAACATTTGAATTTAACTGTATATCTTTAGATGTGGTGACTGCTTGTAGTTAAAAATCTTATCTTTTGATTGATCCATTTGTTGTTTTATTTTTATTAAGTTTTTAAAAGATTCATTTTTATGTGTCTGAGTGTTTTCCTACACGCCACACGCACGCCTGGCATCTGACAGGTGCATGCCAGCGTGTAGGTGCTGGGGGGGAGCAGCAGGGAGCCAGGGGCACCTCCAGCCGCTTCTGATGTTTCGCTGTTGATTTCAGGTTTCTTGCTGCTGATGTTGCTCCCGAATCTGCTGTGTAGCTGAACTTCTGATTGTCTTGTCTCTACTTCCTGAGGGCTAGGATTCCCAGCATGCACTACCAGAGCCCTGGCTGGGCATTGCACGGGTGTCTTTATTCTGTCCAGATGCCTGCGAACTACTTACATGCATTCCAGTTCTGTCTATGTTCCTTCCTCTGTGGAAGCTGAAGCTGGAAGACCTGTCTGGAGGAACACAGCTCGATGGAAGGGTAGGCAGTCCTGGCGGGGGAGGGGGGGGGGCTCACACTGCGATCTTAGGACCTGAGAGGCTGAGGCAGGAAGATGGGCAGAAGCTGGAGGACAGTGCTCTACAGAGAGCTCCCAGGCAGCCAGGGACAGGCAGACAGGCTGTCACCGAGAGGGCAGGCAGGCTGCAGCCAGCCAGCGAAGAGCCCCCTCAGAAACGGAGCCTCTCAGAAGGGGGGACTTTCAGAAGGGGGGCTCTTAGAAGGGAGTATGCTCAGAAGGGGGCCTCTCAGAAGGGGACACTCAGAAGTGGGGCTCAAAGACTGGAAATGAAGCCCATGGCCACTGCGGAAGGCAGAGCAGGCCTTCATCAAAGGGGGACGGGCAGGTCCCAGGATCTACAGCAACGCAGTTCCTCAGTGACTCCTCAGCAGCAGTTCTAGCTCCTAATGGGCAGCTGGGTGTGCCTTGAGGGAACACCATGGGCAAGGCCGCTGTGCACAGCTCCCCACACGCGCACAGCTCTCCGCGGAGAGCCAGGCTGAGTCCAGAGCCTTGCCTCGGGAACCAAGCAGAGGGAACCCCAGCGCAGCTGGCCGGCCCCCTGTGTTGAGTGTGGTTCCTCTCTGTCTTAGGGTGCTTCGGCCTCCCCTCGAAGCTACCGGGTCTGGAGACACTGCCTGTCCCTGAGATGCCCCTCTTGGAGCGGACAGCTTGCCCGAGGTGTGCAGAGGACCTTCTTCGGCTCTGTGGCCAGGCCCAGGAGTCGGCACACTGTCCAACAGCTTAGCCAGGAGCAGCACACGTGCTAGTGAACATTTACAGACATACACGAGGCTTTCAGAACCACGCCCACGACCCTGACTTGGGCTCTGGCCACCATGCCCACAACCCTGACTGCATCTTCAAAACCCCCAAAAGCTGAAGTAAACCTTTCCTCACTGAGATGGGGAGGAGAGCAGTGTGGCCCATGCTACAGGACTCTTAGCTTGCTCAAACGCCTGCAGCTGTTCCTGTCCCACCAGGACTAGCCCCTTTTCTAAAAATCAGATTGTACAAATGATAGCAGCTTGAACAAGGTGGGGTGTGAAGACCCGGCATCCTAAGAATCCCCCGAAAACATACTTTGGGATGTACCCCACAGGAAGAAAACCAGAAACCCTTTCACTCCCAGAGGGAGAGATGCTATCTGAGGGCAAGGAAGTTCAAAAGAGTCCCGCTGAGACGCCCTAGGTACAGGAAATGGGTGGGAGGTCTAGGAACTGCATAGGCCTCCCCGCTGTCTGGGGCTTTCTTGGCCTTTTGGTTGGTGGCACTCGCCATCTGCACGTCCCTGACGGTAGCCGACACACAAGGATGGCAATGAATGGCTGCCAAGAGAGCCGAAGAACGCCCGGGACTACTTGGCTCTGCACCTGCAACGTTTCAAACTGCCCAGGGCCACCCGAGCTGCGCTAGTCTGGCCCCTGCGGAAAGCTCCGGACGAGCTGCTCCTCCTCCTCCTGCTCACTGCATAGCTGAGGGTGACTGTGGACTCCTGACACCTCTGCTGCTACGTCCCAAGTGTGGGATCACACCCAGCTATGAAGCCATTTGTTAATTCTACATTAAAGTTTTAAAATTTAATTTTGAATCATGTGTCTGTATGTGCATGCCTCTGTGTGTGTGAATATTTCTGAGTGTAGAGCCCCTGGAAGGCCAGAGGAGGGTGTCGGCGTCTCTGGGTCTGGAGCTGCAGGCAATTGTGAGCCGGCTAGAGTGGGTGAGTGCTGGAACCACACCGGGGTCCTGGGCAACCTCTAGCCACCTCGCCAGCCTTTCACTCTGCCTTCAAATGGCCTGTGTGAGAGCTGCAGCTCACAGCGAGTCCTGGCCTGCAGTGTGTGAGGCCCTGGGGACTATCCCCAGGATTCCAAACAAGAAGCAAAGTATCACTCGGCTATGAGTTTTTACTAGTCTTTGTTGCACCCTGAAAGCCGGCGACTGAGGGTGACTCCAGCCCGCTTCCTCCCGTGCACAGCTCTGCTCACCTCCAGTCTGTGGCCAGCTGGGTCACCGCTCACTGCTGGTGCTGCTCCTGGCATTTGGTGAAAGTCTGTTCTGCCAGACGTCATGGTCAACTCCCCTGTCTTTCTAACTCTTGGTCGACATCCCCGTCTTTCTTACTCTTGCACACACATTCATTTGAATTTGCCCATCTTTTCTTTCTGTCTTTGTGTTTGGGTGACAGGATCCCTTTGTGACTTCTGAGGAAAATGTGGCCCACAGTGTAACAGTCACATGGTCTGGGGCTCACCATCGTGTGGGATCTCACCGGTTGAAATGTTATTTCTGTCACTAGGATATCACCTGACTCTGCTACACTCATGCACACTCACATGCACAGATCCCTTCCTCCCTGACACCCCACGAGATTGCTAATGGTCCATCTGTCCTCCCAGAAGCCTGAGACAGACATAAGGACAGAGCCGTGCCACACACCCACACCCAGCACACCTCCATCTTATTTCTTTTCCAATCCAAGACCACCCCATCCCCCGGAAGCCTGTGCCTGTCATTTCCGGTTTCACCTCCTACCCTAAGCACATGTCTCCAAAAGCAATTCTTTGAGTTTATTCCCCTCCTTCTCAATGTATTGTTGTGGTATAAATACCAGGCCCTAGAGGGCTTCTCCACCCCAGTTAGTTCCCAAATAATCAAGATAGAGATATTTTAGAATTATAAAAGCGCTTGAGGAGGCAGAGGCAGGCGGATCACTGTGAGTTGGAGGCCAGACTGGTCTACAAAGTGAGTCCACAACAGCCAAGGTTACACAGAGAAACCCTGTCTCAAACAAAACAAAACAAAAAATTATAAAAGCTTGAAGGAACAATAACTGGGCAGGTATCAACCCTCTAAATTATTTTGCTATTTCCAGCCACACACCCCAAGTTACTTACCATAATTGTTTCTGTCTGGGCTGCTCTGTTCCATCAGGCCAGCTTTCATGGTCCGTACTGCCCCATGGCGACTTTCTTCTGTCTGGTTTCTTTTCTGCATCTCTCTTCTGCCTCATGGTCCCCATCTGACCCCAAGCCTGGGAACCTAAACCCACCAACTCCTCTTCTGCCCAGCTATAGGCTGTCAGCTACTTTATTAACCACTCAGAGACTATAGGCGTGCAAAGTTTACACACATCACTCGGTGTACGTGGGAATGTACTCAACTGGTTGGCAGCCAGATCTTGGGGGCCAGTAATTAGCAGTAGGGTACAGCACCGGACCCCCCAACAATGTATTTATATGATTAAGTTTTAGATCATCCAAAAAGGGCTTTTTTTTCTAGATGAGATCAAGAAAAAATAATTGTCCCAGGAGACTAAAGTCTTGTTCACAAAACCCAGTTTGTGGTGCAGCAGATCTGGATGCCGCCTGCAGACACAGGCAGCGCCTGAGCTTGAACAGCCCCTGTGCATTGAGCTTGCGGTCAGGTGGCTAGGAGCTCTTGTTGGGATGAGGATCACGCGCCACCATGCCTGCTGTGTGCAGCTTGTGTGGAGCTTCACATACACTAGGTGTGCGTCGTACAACTGAGCACTCCCACCCTTCTGTTTTATGTCTGCATTTTAAACATCAGTTTGAGGTTTTTCTTGGAGGGATAATTGCTTCATTGTGTTTCACCATACTTTGTTAAATCTTTCATATCATAGTCTCCATTAAGACAAAAGATAATAATTTGCACAATCAAAATTTCCCCATTAGTCATTCTGACAAATTTATCTTTCCTTTGAGTCTGTTTGAAATGCAAACGAAATTGTCCATTTTTCCTGATCCCTGAAAGGGTGGTTTTTAGTAGTAACCCTTCCTAGTCTTATGGATTTCTATGCTCTTGTTTTTAACCTTTGGAGCCCAGCAGCCTCACAGTGTGATGGCCAGGCTGGTAACACTTGGCCGAAATTACTCTACAAATATCTTTTCTGGGTTTTGGTTATAGAATGGACGCTTGCTGCCCTCCACATCTCTGAATGGCAGCTCCTTTATTCTGCTGCCCACATTAACCTTTAACAGCTATCACTGTGGGGGGGGGGGGTCACTGGAGAGGTGGCTCAATGGTTAAGCGCAATGGCTGCTCTGCCGAAGGGCCTAGGTTCAGTTCCCAGCACACACTAACTCTAGTTCCAGGGGATCTTTCTCTCTCTCTCTCTCTCTCTCTCTCTCTCTCTCTCTCTCACGCACACACACACAGGCAGAGCACCATTGCGTTTAATAAATGTTGTAAAAGCTGTGAGACCGCTTTCTGTAACTGTGGCAGAGACAAGCCACTCACAACAGCAGTGAGGCCACTGAGGACTGAGACAGCAGGGCGCTCCGGAAGTGCTGAGGCGCCTGCACTGCCTTGATCTTATTTATTAATTTAGACATGCTCTCATCTGTCACACGGATTCAGACTTGCTGTCTCCAGGGATAGCTGTGGATTTCCAATCCTCCTGCCCTCCCCTCCCAGGTGCTGGGATGATTGGCAGGCACCACCCCCAGTTTTGTGTGTTGCTAAGGCTGGAACCCAGATCTTCCTGCATGGCACTACCAGCTGGGCCACACTCCCAGACCTGCCTTGATTTCCTGGAACCTCACCACATCCCCACTGTGCTCAGCCGTGCATCTCCCTGAGCTCTGCGGG
>CM053745.1:61250104-61303013 GCA_028658305.1 Pachyuromys duprasi | reverse complement strand
GAACAGGAGATTCAGACGGGCATGCTGGTCCTGGAAGTAATCCCAGCACCGGGGCAGAGGCGAGGCAACAGAGTGCTGAGTTTGAGGCTTGCCAGGATCACTGGGGTCCAGGCCAGCCTGGGCGACATGTCTACAAAATAATAAATACGCAGCAAAACAAAAAGAAATCCAAATTTTTAATCTCTACTGAAATACATATGAATAGACTTATACAAGATAATTCTTTTGATAGCTCATTTTGCTTTGAAATTTTTTTTAAAGGTTGGTTTTTATTTCACGTGTCTGTTTGCTTGAGTGTGTCTGTGTGTGTCTGTGCACACTGCACTTATGCAGTGCCCACAGAAGCCAGAAGAGGGCACTGAATCCCCTGACACTGAATCCGCAGATGCTGGGAACTGACCTGAGTCTTCTGTATCAAGCGTTCTTAACTGAGGAGCCATCTCACCAACTCCTGATTTATTTACTTATTAGGTAAGGTCTCAAGGGTCCCTTGGTGGTCTCACACTCTTGAGGTAACCAAACATGTCCTTGAACTCCTGACCCCAGGCCTCACCTTCCGAGTTCTGGAATTAGGCTCACGCCCCACATGGCCAGCTGGACATTTTAAGGACATCAGCTCTGCCTGACGTAAGCAACAAACTCAAACCCCCCTCCATCCCCAGCCCAGGAAGAACGCTGCCTGGAGAAGACAGACAACCCACTGCGCACGGCAGGAGTCATCAGCACCACGCCGGCAGCACTTAGTAGGTGTTCACCCCACGCTGCCCCTGAGCAGGGCAGCACAGCACATTTTTGTGTGCACGCCTGGCATGACCACCTGCAGCCCCAGAGGCTCAGGAGGCTGAGGCAGAATGATGCCAGGCCTTCCTCGGCTGCATAGCTGTGCTCTTTCTAAAGTGTCCAAACTAACCAAGCAAAATGCTTTATTTGTTTTATTAAATGATTAAAAAAGCGTGTGTGCGCGCTGAAGGCTTGAGTATCCTGCCCGGCCACTTCCCCCACCCCATCTCCTTCCAACAGGGTCTCTCACGGAACCGGAGCTAGGCTCCTGCTGTCTCCAACCCTACAGTGCTGGGGCTCGTGCTGCTTGGCCATACCCAGCTTTTGTAGGTCAGGGTTTGAGATAGAAATACACATATACATATATGTCTGTATATGGACTGGGCTCACGCGCGCCAGGCTGAACTCACTGTACGGAGACTTGCAGACCGTCATGTCTACGTTACACAGTGCTGGGATGGAACCTCAGTCTTCTTGAATTCAGAGCCCTGGCGCTCTGAGCAAGCAACACTCCCAGCCTGCGTGCCTCTCGGGGAAGGAACTCTTGTTAGTCCTTCTTCAGTGCTTAGGTTGGCTGCTGCTGCCATTCCTGGTTAGGGGGCCTGCGATTCCTTTGTCTCAGCAGCACAGAGTGTGGGGGACCTTGTCCCTCCCGTCTGCACGTCTCTCTGCCCGTGGACATCTGCGAGTGAGGCCCTCAGATGTCCAGAGAGCCAGGCCCTCCACACTGACTGCTCTGCAGGAGGCACTCGCTTGGCTTCTGTCTCTAGGGCCTGGCAGCACACAGCAGCCAATGGAAATGGATCTCGTGGCTAAATACCAGCATCCTGCCCACGTAGTCAGCCAATGTACACCGTAAGACTTCAGTCTACGTCCGTTTGTGGTAGTTGCCACTTATTGGCAAATATCTTCAAAAGGCAAGATCAAACACCAGCTCTCAAGAATCAGTATTTAACCTGTATTTCAGTGTTTCTGAATCAGTGTTTCAAGACTCAGGCCAAGAGTAGTGTCACAGGCTTTAAACACTGAACTTAAAAGACAAAATCGGGCTGGAGAGATGGCTCAGAGGTTAAGAACACTGGCTGTTCTACAAAAGGTCCTGAGCTCAAATCCCAGCAACCACATGGTGGCTCACAACCATCTATAATGAGATCTGGTGCCCTCTTCTTCCCTGCAGGCACACCTGCAGGCAGAACACTGTATACATAATAAATAAATCTTTAAAAAAAAAAAAAAAGACAAAATCAGGAAGGGTTCAAGTTAGTTCAAATTAGTTCAAGGCCAGCTGAACTTACCTGAGACACTGTCTCAAAAAACAAACAAACACAACCCAAAGAAATAAAAACCAAAACAACAATGATCAAACAAGCACAGTTTTGAGTCTATGATTTACTTTTGAATGTCCAAGAAAAATGATTGCACACAAGTAAAACAGGATGGTGCTATGAACATAGAATAACTCTGCTTTAAAGAAAATTTTAAAAGTTTATTTTGATTTACACATGAGTAGTCAAAGCCTGGAAACATGAACTCAAGTCATCATGAGTTATAGGTCCTAACTTGGGAGCTTCCATGAACCCCTACACGCACTCACATGTACATGCACACACACATGTGTACACACACACACAGTCGCTGGCTGAAGAAAGCTAAAGGCTGATGCTGAGATCTCTTCCACAATCATTTCCCACCTTTATTTTTCCTTTTTTTAATTGATATTTTTCCATGTAACATATTTTGATGTGTCCCCTCCTCCAATTCTCCAGGCTCTCTGCCTCCCACCCAACTTTATGTTCTTTTCTCTTTAAAAAGACAAAAACCAAAGACAAACAGAAGCCCAAGAAACACACACACCACCACCACCACTGCCAGGTAAACTGAAATTAAAATATTCAGGAAAAGGACCAATAAGGCAAAAAAAAAAAATGCCCAAACAAGGCAAAACGAAACAAAAAGTCTGCAGAAATCCCCTGGGTTTGTTGAGTGTTGCTCTGGTCATGGGGCCCCCTGAAGGGTGGTCAGTGTGTGAGTCTGTTGTATGTTGTTCTGGTCATGGGGCCTGCCTGACAGGTGGTCAGTGTGCACAGTGAGATTGCACTGGAGAAAATGGATTTTCCCTTTGCCGGCGGAGAGCTGTTTGGTTCGGGCTGTCGGGGAGCTGCTTCTGCCTCTGCACGATGGAACCTGGTCTGGCTTGGGCCTGTGCGTGTCCTGCACATATCCACACTCTGTGAGGTCATACTCTGCTTTATTTCCTGAGCCAAGGCTTCTCTCTGAACCTGGGCTTGTTATTTTGAGTAGACTGGCTGCACAGCCAGCTCCAGGCACCCTCCAGTCTCTGTCCCTCAGGGTGGGGGTCACATTCGGGAGCTGGCGCATCTGGTTTTTATTTGCATGCTGGGATCCAAACTCAGACCCGAATGCTTGTGCAGCGAGGTGCACGGTGAGCTTTAGGGTTGGAACCCGAGAGCCCCACCCCCAGGCCCTGCTGAGTGTCCTTCAGGCTCAGCACGTAGGCCAGAGCCCTGTCCACTAAGCGTGCCCATCCAGCACTGGAGTTAGTCAGTGGGTGGCTGTCACAGGGGAAGAAGGACCACGCTAACCTTGGTCTCACATCTGCAGCAGGCCGTCTCTCCAGGTCCCTGCTATGCTCAGCCACAGCAGCCGGTGGCGGGGAGGGTTCCATGCCTGGTTTAAATGTGACACTCTTTTCTGGCTCCCGTGTGTACATGTGTAAGTGTGTGTGCTCACAGAGAAGTAAAATTAATTTACAAAAGAAATAACAATTTAAAAGTTAAAAAACAAAGCCAGGTGTGGTGGCACATACTTTTAATCCCAGCACTTTGTGGCCGAGGCAGGTGGATCTATGTGAGTTCAAGGCCAGCCTGTCTACAAAGTGGGTCCAGGACAGCCAGGGCTACACAGAAAAACCCTGTCTTGAAAAACCAAAACCAAAACCAAACCAACCAACAAAAACAAAAAACAGAAACAAACAAACAAAAACAACAAGGAATTAATTCAATGTGAATGTTTCAAAGATAAATAAAAATGTTAATGTGTTTGGCCATCTATCTCATTGTGTGTGTGCACTGGTTCTATACAGGACACTATAAACTCATGTAGGTGTCTTATTCCATAGCCCAGGCTGGCCTGGGACTTACGTGTAAACTAGGTTGGCCTTCACAATCATGTTTCTTTCTTTCTTTCCCCCTTGGATTTCAAACCCCTTAAAATCTGCACCTTCCCCTGATAAGACAGCTCGTTTCCTTCCTTCACAAACAGCTTTCCACACACTGAAGAAGCCGGTGCGCCTGCGGAGGCCACTGTGACTCAGCTCAGCTCTGGCACTGGGTCTCAGGAACGCAACCCTCCCTGGTCTAGGATTATGGAGACTCAGCCCGAGGCCCAGAGTTCATAGCCAAGTCACCTCTACCCTCAGGAGCAACCGCAGTGCCAGCGCCTTTGATGAACGTGTGCTGGCATCCTCAGCTATAAAGCTAAGACGAGCCTGCTTGCCAACCGCGGGCAGCCTCAGCAACTGCTCCAGCGAAGTCATTTGAAGGAACAAAGAAAGAAAACGGCTTCCTTGTGTCCCACTGTGTAACTGCCTCCTGTATCCCCACTGTGTAACTGCCCCGTGAACCCAGCGATTCCACCAGCAATGACTTATCTTGCAGGAAACTGAGGAAAACTGATTTCATTGCAATGCAGAAAAACAAAACAAAACCCTATTTTATTTGCTTCCAGAGACTGTCTTAGTTAGCAAAAGCCCGTGGGAGGCCGGAGCTGGCTGCACAGCTGATTGCCCTCGGCCCTGAGTGTTTCCTGGAGAGAGCTGGTAATGGCTGAGGCCCTGGCTTGTGTGGAGCTCTGAATACTGTGTGTCCTTAGCCCAGGAGACCATGATGGGAGGCTATGGGGTACTGTCACTCACAACTGAGGAGAAAAACAATTTAAATGTGCATGACTTCTTGATTTGGGGTTGTCAAGGCCCTCTTTTAGATGAGGGACACATCAGAATAAACGTGTCCCCCACCCAGTTTTGAGGTAGGACAGAAAGTTAAAGGGACACAGAAGAAAAAGGAGCTCCTGCCATCTGAAGCTGCTCCGCAGAGCCGGCAACCCCGGGAAAGGCTGGAGTACCAGGGGCAGGTACTTGGTGTGTAGAATGAAGACCTGACTTCAGGTCCCCAGCACCCTTGTAAAAAGCTGGTGTGCCCTAGTGTACCTGTAATTCCAGTGCTGGCAAGCAGAGGCAGGAGGATTCCAGTAGTCTAGCTGGCAGGGATAGCCAGGTTCAGCAAGAGGTCTGTCTCAAAAACAAGGTGGAGAGTGAGCAAGAAGATACTCCATTTGCATCTCTGACTTCCATGGGCACAGGCTTAGGCTTGCACACTCTCACACATACATCACACACACAGTACACACATACACACACAGTACACACACACAGTACACACACACAGTACACACACACAGTACACACACACAGTACACACACACAGTACACACATACACACACAGTACACACACACAGTACACACATACACACACAGTACACACACACACAGTACACACATACACACACATGCACACAGGAGAATTCTGGTACAATACCCAACACTTGCTGGTTAGGTTGCCTACACTGAGAGCACATTCCCTTCATATTCAATATTTAAAGCAAGAATGCGGAACGAGGAACGCACAGCGCTTCAGTCTGAGCATCCAGAGCTCCTGGCAAGGCTAACGGTTCACTGACAGTCCCCACGGGACTCCACCGCCAGGCCCTGGGCTTCACCAGCCACTGCAGTCCCGCCTGGCGCACAGAGAGGCACTGAGGCTCTCCTGTGACCCAGACATCAGGGGAGCTCTCTCTGGAGAAGCCACTCACGGGCTACATGGCCCTACGGCCTCTTCCCATGTTCTCTTAAACACCTCCGCTTCTGCCTCAGTTTCCCTTCCTGCTGCCGGGATACAACACCCTGGCAAAGCAGCCTAGGGCAGAGAGGGGCATTCTAGCTCACAGTCTGAGCGGTCCACAGCAGGGCCCGGCAGGGGGAGACTGAAGCAGCTGCACAGCTGCGGGAGAAAGCGAGGGGTGCAGTGCTGGGCTCCTCTGCCACACTTGTATGGTCAGGGTCCTCTGACCGTGGACCGCTCTCGCTCTCGCACAATTAAGAGCCGTCTCTTCACAGACATGTCCAGAGCCTGTTTCCCAGACTGTCAGGCTTCACACCTACTTATCTTGAAGTTCGTTTTTATGGTAAAGCCAAGAACCCCGATTCACCTGAGCACAGGACTGGAGAAAACTCTTCGTGGGCTGCGGGCAGCACTGAGGCACCGTCTGTGCTCACGTCGCTGACTGTGCCAGGGTTGAACCCAGGGCCTCACACATTTGAGAGAAGCACTCTGTCACTGACCGTACCCTCAGTCCTCTGCTTATTTTATTTCGCTTTTTTCTTTTTTGACACAGGGTCATACGCTGTAGTCCAGGCTAGCCTAGAACCCACTATGTAGTCCAGATTAATCTTCCAGCTTTAATCTCCCAAGGGCTGGAACTACAGGCTTGAGCTGCAATGCCTAGGTCTATCATCACCATCACCTAGCCATCATCATCACCAGCATAGCATCTTCATTACTATCATCACAATCACCATCACTATCACCATCATCAGCACCGTCAGTACCATCACCACCATCACCATCATCATCACCAGCATCACCAGCATCACTATCATCAGCACCAGCATCACCAGCATCATCACCACTATCACCATCATTGTCTCTCCAAGCTCAGTTTCTTTTTTTTTAAGATTTATTTATTTTATTATGTATACAGTATTCTGCCTGCATGTACACCTGGACGCCAGAAGAGGGCGCACCAGATCTCATCATAGATGGTTGTGAGCCACTATATGGTTGCTGGGCATTGAACTCAGGACCTCCGGAAGAGCAAGCAGTGCTCTTAACCTCTGAGCCATCTCTCCAGCCCCCCCCCCCCCAAGTTCAGTTTATTGACTCTCAATCAGCAGGAAAGGCACTGTGTCCAAGGTGACAGGCTTCTTCCCTCTCTCATGTCCCTTTCATTTTTTTCCCTCCCCCTCCTATGCTGCCTCAGAGCGAGACCCAAGGAAGGAGTGTCTCCCTGGTCATGGGGCTGGCTGTGTGGAACAGCCTGCCATACTTAACCATGCTGTCTAGCGGACTTTCCACTCTGTGGCTTCTGGGCTAGCACACCTGGCTTCAGCAGCTCATCTGGTTGGACCTAAGATGGCTGCCAGAGTGATAACAGATTAAGTTGCCATCCATAGGCTGACACACACCATCCCCAACCAAAGACCTGACAGCTGCTGCCAATGAAGGCTGGAGCCGAGGCAACCTGCCACCCAGGCCCACTGCAGGGCACGCCCCAGGATGAGGCAGTCAGAGCCCTCAGCCCTCCCAATCCTCCCCAAGGCCTGGGCAGCCCACCAAGCCGAGGAGGCCTGTCCCCACAAGCCATCCTGATGCTGGGCCTCCCCCTTGAGGCAGCAGGGCTCCAAATGGCCCACTGCAACCCCCAAGAGCCCTGTTTAGAGGCCAATTAAATACATACAGCTGGGGTACAGTGTGAATGAATTGTAATAAATAATAAAAGTGATAATAATAACAAAGTTAAAAATACATAGTAGCAAGCAGCTCCCTGCCATTTCCCTTTCCTGCCTCAGCCTACAGGAACCAGGCATCTTTCCTGCCTCAGAAGCCCATGCAGCCCCCATGGGAGCTGTCCGTGATGACAGCCTTTCCTGCCTCGGCCTCTGGCCTTCACAGTGGACTCTTCATTTTGGACACTTTGCAGACGTCATAATCCTTCAGGGCAGAAAGCAGCCAGACCAGACGCCTGCCTGAGGAGGCTCCAGCAGCCCAGCCCCACCCCGACCTCTGTAACTGCCATCTCCAGCCCCTCAACAGGGCTCATCCCAGGTTATGCAAATCTGAGGTGAGAAGACTGGACAAAAACTCACCAATCCCTGAGTTTCCCACTAAAGCCTACCAATCCCTGAGCTCTCCCAAGTTTAGGACTTGAAATTCCACCAATCCAAACTGTGGGAATCCCTGCCCCCCCAAAAGCTCCACCCCCTAAGAGACCCTAGATAAGGACTGCGTTTGCTCCAGCTCCCTGCCGCCTTTGTCCTTCCTCTCCTGGGTTCATCCCTCCGATACATCTTTTTCTTTTAATTTTTAAAAAGTGTTTATTAATTACAGTTTATTCACTTTGTATCCCAGCTGTAGCCCCCTCATCCCCTCCCAATCCCACCCTCCCACCTCCTCCTTCTCCCTGCCCCTTCCCCAGCCCACTGATAGGGGAGGTCCTCCTCCCTTCCCTCTGACCCTAGCCCCTGAGGTCTCATCAGCACTGTCTGCATTGTTTTCCTCTGTGGCCTGGCAAGGCTGTTCCCCCCTCGGGGAGGTGATCAAAGAGCCAGCCACTGAGTTCATGTCAGAGACAGTCCCTGTTCCCCTTACTAGGGAACCCACTTGGACACTGAGCTGCCATGGGCTACATCTGTGCAGGGGTTCTAGGCCATCTCCATTCATGGTCCTTGGTTGGAGTATCAGTATCAGAAAAGACCCCTGTGCTCAGATATTTTGGTTCTGTTACTCCCCTTGTGGAGCTCCTGTCCTCTCCAGGTCTTTCTATCTCCTCCTTCTTTCATGAGATTCCCTGCACTCTGCCCACCAATAGATCCCTTTTAAGGGATTTGCTGCCTGCGGTGACCCACCCATCATAAGAAGAGAAGAAAGGAAGCAGCAGCCCTCCCCTGGGAGCTGCAGCATCTCTGGAAGAGGTCCCCCCTCAGAGCTGTGGGGGCTTCTTCGCCTAGGGGCACCCTTGGGGCCCTGTGCCCTCAGAGCTGGGGTGCTGGCCCGCCTGCAGAGCTGTGACCCGGGTTTGCCACCTCGGAGTTGTCGGTTTCCTGGACACCCTTCCACCTGAGTACCAGAAGGCAGGTCAGCCAAAACCACAGCAGTGACCACACCAGGGAGAGCCACAAAGGGGAGGGTCGCAGCGGCACGCCACTCCCCAGAGGACATTAGCCCTTTCCTTTTAGATTCTGTTCTGTCCTATACATACGCACTGCCCCCCTAAGGGTGGCAAAGCTGTTTCTGAGTTCATCTCCCATGTCTCCTATTCTGTGTCCTTGCATGTTTGCATGTGTGTACTTGTGTGTAGGGAGGCTAGAAGTCCACACTGGTGTCCCTCCCGGCCTCTCCCCCTGTTCCTTCCAAGGCAGGCTTACTCTCTGGACACGCACAGCTTTCTGGAAGACCCCATACTCTTCCTCCTAGGCATTGCGAGTGCGTGTGCACACCTGCCCGGCCTCTCGAGTTCTGGGGACTCGTGCTTGCATCACTCTGGTTGCCTTGGCTTCCTCGGCTGTCCAGGCAGCACCTGGCCTAGTTAGTGGTTTCACAGTTCTGGGAGGAAAAAGAAACCAGCGTGGGGCCAGGCAGCCATGCAGTGACAAAGGCCTGTTGTCAGAAGCCTGTTGGTGCAAACCCCATGATCTTCCCTCCATGGGTGGGAACAGAATCGCTCACACTGTGGGAGGGAACGTTCCATTTTCACTCGTGGACTGTCCGCCGGACCAGAAAATCATTACATATGCTAGCACACTCACAGTTTGAGTACCCAGGAAGCAGGAAGCTGAGTGTTTTCATCATGTGCTTTTGTAGGAGAGGTGAACACATTCAGATTGTGCACACGACAAGACAGACCCCAAGTAAGGCCCAGCGTGTCAAGTCATATATTTTTATCATGAAGGCTATGGCTTTCTAAACAGGCGAACGTTAGATTTCTAATTGTAAAAGTCTCTCAGCAGATGGTACACAGTTCCTTTTCCGAAGTGTTCAGAGCGGGGTGCTGGCTCACAGCTGCGCTTGGTTGGCTGGTGAGGGGGGAGTTCGAGGCCAGCCATGACTGGAATGAGAGCTGCCTCAGCGGAGCATGGAGGAAGTTCAGCCCACGCTTTACAGGAATGCCAGTTCTTACAGTTTTCCTAATGGTTTTTCACAGTCCCCCTTACTTCTCTGCTTAACCCTAGCATTCCAGCCCAAAATCCTGACGGGAAGCACACACCTGAGGGCAGCGTGGAGCGCAGAGCCGGCTTGGGGTTAGAGGCCTGCTGCTTTCACTGAGGACCTGGCTTTGTCCCCAGAACACACGCGAGACGGCTCACAACTGCTCACAATGCCAGTCCTGGGAGCTGATGCTCTCTTCTGGCTGCTGTGGGCACCAGGCATGCACACTGGTGCACAGAGTGCATGCAGGCAAAGTGTGCACACACACACACACACACACACACACACACACACAGTCACCTGAGGCCATCAAACAGCACTACTAAGCTCTTTGTCATTTAATCAAGTCAGTTGCCACTTGTATGGGGAAAGGTCGTTTTTACAGTTTTTTGATGACGACAGGATCATTTCAGTCCCAGGCCTCACCAGCGTTAGCTCTCCACTGGGGTCAGTCTTGGCAGACGTGGAGGGCCCGTGGGCACACTGCGCATGGGTGCCTGGTGCAGGCTGCCCCACTGGCAGGGGCTCCCAGCGCTGCCCCACAGCCCTTTCGGCCTTTTTTTTTTTTTTTTACTTCTATGCGTGCATGAAATGTGTTGATTCCATTGACTCCCCAGCCCCTCTGGTCTCCTCCCTGGAACCCTTCCGCTTCCCAACATGTCTGCTTAAAAGAAAAGTAACCCACTGAACTGAATCGCATGGGCACGGGTGTGAGGTTCTTTCCTGGAGGCCCTGGTGTCCTGGTGGCGATGCCACGGAAGAGGCACTTCCCTCCCTGTGACCCCTAACTGCCGGGCATCCCTGAGGAACACCGGGCCTGCACTAGGTACTTTTCAGAGCATCCATACACCATGTAGGGTGGCTCCCAGCCACCTGGAACTCCAGCTCCACACCTGACGCCCCCTTCTGGCCCCTGGGAGCACTACACTCACATGCACTCCCACACACAGACACATACACATAACTAAAGAAACCAACAATGAGGATTTTTGAATTCTTAAATACATAATTAAAATACTTTGCATACATTTTATAGAAAAGAGCAAAAATCTTTCCTTAGACATAACTCTCAGGTCTTAAATTCCAACATTGCTGATCTCAGCAGCACAGACACAAATTTGGACCAAGGGAGATCAGCATGGCTCCCACATAAGAACAACGTGCAAATTCCTGTTCGATGGTTTTTAAGGCATTTATCTTACAAATTTTGTACCTGAAAGGCTTACCAAAAATGAGATAGAAAATTCAGTGAATTTATACTATAATTTTGTAGGAAAAAGAATCTACTCAATTTTATTAACAACAACAAGCCCATATTACAATATTAGTTTTATCACTTATTTAGATTTCTTGAGACAGAGCCTTGGCTGTCCTGGAATTTACTATGTAGACCAGGCTGGCCTCAAACTCAGAGATCCACCTGCCTCTGCCTCAGTGCCTGGCATGTTGGCAGTTTTAAGGAATAAAAAAGAGTCTTCTGTTGGATGTGGCTAGTCTAAAGCTTGTGGTAAAGACGACTTACACAGTAACATTCCTGTTCTCGAAGAGGACCCGGAATCATTCTAGGCACTCTCAATGGCTGCCAACTCCAGAGTGTCTGATGTGACCTTCCAGCCTCTGTGAGCTCCTGAACTCCTGTCCACATAACCCCACACAACCATACACATAATTAAAAAATAATATTACCACAATCAAGAAAAAAAGGTGACCACAATATAAATGGAAAGTTCCATTATTTTATCGTATTTTACCACCAGTCTTCTACTGAATTTGTTGAGATACAATAACTGAGTAGCTGCTGTAAAATTTTCAGTTAGACTCCTTCCTGTTTGCTCCCTGCTTGCTCACAAGGCTGCTGTGAGAACTCAGAGGTAAGGAACATGGAAGGCCTGGGAAGCCAGCCAGGCTCAGTATCCCAGGACTCGTGACTCAGAGGCAGGAGGCCAGGAGGTAAGGCCAGTGTCGGCCACATTGTGACTGTGAAGCTGATCCAGGCTGCCTGTTCAGGTTTCAAAAGAAGCAGACATCCAAATCTAAAAGGGCAGCCTGCAGAGTGAGCGAGGTGCCCGCAGCTTCCTTATGTTTGTAGTTCCAGGGGACTGAACTCAGGGTCCCTCCACGGTAGGAAAGGGAACAGCTACTGAACCCACTTTCTTCTCTAACACAGGGGCTCCCTAAGTTGTCCAGGCTGGGGCTGAATTCCCACGAAGTCCAAGTGGGCCTTGAACTTCTAATCCTCTACCTCCCTACTGGCTGGGCTCATTTAAAGTTAGCTTTTTCCATCTGCACAATTTGTTTCACCCCCAGAACTGCAGCTCTTTACATTTTAATTTTTAAAGTCACTCCAAATACTTCTTTCATTATTGTTACCTTTAAGCTGCTGTGTATTGGCATTGCTTCCTGGGGCAGTGTGCTGCTTCAATACAGGTGCACACTGTGCAGTGACCTGATCTGGGTAAGCAACTTCTTCACCAGACCTTGAACGCTTTGTTAGTACTCTACCTGTGAAAGGGGCTATGGTGTCTGCATGTGAATGGTTCTCAGACTGGGGAGTGGAACTGTTGAGAACTGCAGCGGTGAGAAGGAGTGTGTGGCCTCTTGGAGGAAGCGGGCGTGAGGGTCCTAAGGGCCCAGCCCAGCAGGCCTGGCCTCAGCTCGGCTTCTGGCAGCACTCCCGCCGTCCGCCATGCTCCCCGCCACCATGAGCACACAAGCAGCCTTGGAAACCGAACAACCTTCCAACGGAAAGGAGTCGCCCTGCTCGTTTCTCTTCTTGGCAATAAAACTTTAAGAAAGGGGTGCAAGGCTTGTTTGCTGCCAAGCCTGACAATCTGAGTTTGCCTCTTTAGTCCCACAAGTTGTCCTCTGACCTCTGCACTCATACCACGGCACACATGCTCACAGCACACACAGTACATGTAACAGAAAATGTGCAAGCTGGATGTAGCTCAGCAAAGCACTTACGTGATGCCTGGAAGGCTCTGGTTCAGCCCACAGCACACATTTGTTGAACAGGTATGCTGCAAGAATACCTCAGAGGCCAGCTTTGGAGGGGGAAGGGCAGACGAGCACTGTGGACTCAGGTGTCTAACCAATCCAGGCTGGGGCAGGGAAATGGGGTCTGCCGCTCCATTTCCTTCCTTGCCTGAGTCCTCGTATCAGAAAGGCATGGTTGCTTATAAAGAACAGAAGTAAGAAGAGACTTTTGCTGGATGTTTTCTAAGCCGTGGGTTGTGAAATTAACAGTGGCCTATTCTGTGACAATAAACAAACAGCCACACCAGTAAGGCCCCAGGGCTGTGAAGACCATCAGCTTCACCTAAGGACCCATGTAGGACCAAGGAAAAATTTCTTTCATCTTTTACACAGTCTTGAGATCTGCGGAAATAAGCTGAATTTTCTCAGAAATGACTGAACTTCTCAGCTGAGGGGCCCGTAAGTTCTCCAGAGTTGATTGAACACAGGACCTCACACATGCTAATGCAGTCTACCACCACGCTACACCCTAGGTCGTTCTGTAGCTCGGGATATGGTAGCATCTGGAATCAGGAGTTACCCCTGGGTCACGGGTATTAACCACCACCAACATAGCCACTGTCAGTGCCCAGCTGGCATATGGGCTGAGTCATCAATTATCACCAACACTCTTCGCCACACACAAATCAGGAGACTTGCAGGCCCCAGTGGGAGGCAACTGTTAGTATTTAGGCAGCCTGCTTCTGGGTTGCCTAGCAACCTATGATGTCATCATGTGTTGCCCACCAGGTAGCCACACCTGGCAGGCATGGTTCAGTTGCTTCATAAAAGGATCAACCCACAACTTTGTCTGGTTTCTTGCCCTCTTACCCACTTCCCTTTCTGTTGGGGCATCTCCTTCTCTTTTCCCTATCATGTCTCGCTCTCCTCTCTCTTCATCTCCATCCAATAAACGTCTTTCATATAAGATCTGCTGTGCACATCATCATTTCATGGGTCCTAACGTTGGTGCCTTGGCTGGGAAGGGCTCTCCTGGAAGCACCTGGTCTGGTCATGTCAGGACCCCTTTAATCGGACCATGATGCCTGCAACAGATTTTTTTCTGCTCTACCTATCCCTAACCACCACTCAACCACCTCTGCCTTAAAACCTACACTTTCTCAACTGCCCTGCCCTTATCAGGCACACCTGTCCTTCTGCTCCCAGTGCTTCGAGCACTAGGGACATGGTGGACACTCATGGTGTGCCAAAATCGGCTTGGGAAACCAAAATGCTCATGCCCGATGCTGAAATGCCTCTTCAGACAGTCTGCTTCTACACTATTAGAAAATCCACCTGAATCTACCTCTCAGGTCAATTGGGCTCCAGATAAATACTGCACTTATTGCCTATCTCAGAGGGTGGGATTCCTCCTCTTTCCCTGGTTTTGGAACTTCCTTTTCCTGTCTACTTGCCACATTCCCATATCCCAATACCAGCTGATTGGTGAGTCTTTCCTCTTCCCTTCTGGTTGGTATCCTACCAACTGCTATATTCGTATAACCAACACCAGCCATTTGGTGAGTCTTCACTTCTGGTTGGCACAAATGTGTCCTACCACTCTGGCCAACCCACATCCAAACCCTTCATCTAGGACCTCCTTCTCCCTTGGGTAAGACCTTCCCTCTACTGGCATGGTTTCTCTCCCTCCCCTTCTTGCTCATCTATGAAAATCCTAGCTAAGTAAGCCATGTCTGCTCCAGGCAACTGTGTCCTTGGTCTTTGGCCAATGCTGATGGGTTGTTGGAACAGATTGTACCATACTACTCTACTGAGTCAAACCTTGCTCTTGAGATGCCATGACAGGTCACTGACTCCTACCTGCCCAATGGGAACAGTCCATTCGTCCATTCCTCCAGATTCTCCTCTGGGATGTCTTCTGGAGAATTTCAGGCTTCTACACCTAGTGTCTGCTTTAAGGGCCTCTAAGCTTATACACTTCTGTAACTAAACTTGGCCTCAATTTTCTTATATGACAGATCCAAAGCAAAGTCTTTTTAAATTACTTCCAGTGATTGGGTAAATGGAGGTTCCCATGTTCAAGCCTCTTTGATCCAAACCTTCCACCTCTGTTCACTCTACAAGAAGTTTTAAGTGTACACCTAAAGAAATTTTCTCCATAACCTACTTTTAACTTTGTCATCTGCTGATATATATATATGCTTCAGAGTCCTGCCAGACCCAGGTGTTTCATCTGCAACAGTGCCAAAGCAGCTACCACAAGTGTTCAACTCCGACCTCAGACTTCCATGAAGCTGGACCTGCACTTTCCCTCCCAGCCATGGATGTTCTTACAGACCCTGGAGAGCATCAACACAGCCTGTTCTTCCTGGAATTGGCCAGCATTTCAGCCTTTTGACCTCCATACAGCGCCCCAGTGTCAGCAGGAAGTAGCCAGAAGAGAATCTACTCCTGTTGTTCACTTATTAACAAAAGGCTGGAATGGGGTGCTTCAGGACCAGGACAAGCAGCTCCAGGTTCTCCCAGCATTCCTCAGTCCCTACCTGCTGCCTTGCATGGCTAGCAACTCTCCACTGGCAACCCTCTACCCTGAACTTTCCAGGGCAGGGGCTTCCCCTCTTCCTCTTGACCATGTAATCTGGACATTTTACTATTCTCTTGCTCTCTCTTTTTACCCCCTTGCATGGCAACCAAGAGCTGCTTCCAATAAAACCAAATTTATACACTTTAACTTGCCTTTCATGAGAAGCAGCCCAAGCTCATTTTTTAAATTATAGAAAAAGGGAGGAATGTTAGTATTTAGGCAGCCTGCTTCTGGGTTGCCTAGCAACCTATGTCATCACATGTCCTCCACCAGGTAGCCTCACCTGGCAGGTGTGGTTCAGCTGCTCCATAAAAGGATCAACCCACCAGTTTGTCTCATCTCTTGCCCTCTTCCCTTTCTGTCAGGGCACCCCCTCCCTTCCTCCTATCATGTCTCACTCTCTCCTCCTCTTCATCTCCATCCAATAAACCTCTTTCATATAAGATCTGCTGTGTTCCTCATTTCATGGGTCCTCACATCAACTCTGTACTGCCACCGCTCTGGACCACACAGAAGGCAGTATGGCTGTGGTGGGCTGCTTTTAAACCAAACAGGTCCAGGCAGGCTGAGGACGAGCAGGGCGGAGAGCCTTCATCTGCAGGCTGAACTTTGGGACTTGAGTGTCTAGCTGCAGCTGGATGAGACAGCTGGGGCCCCAGGTGTCTCCTCTTTTGTATTCCTTCACCAGGGTTTGGCAGGCCACCAGGGACCGCCGTGAAAAGCCAGCAGGGCACTGGACCCAGCTTTCCATGGGTTCGATGGACAGGCTGTCTACCAGCCTGGGCAGGAGGCTATGGTTCCCTAGCAGACACCTTGCCACCCTCCACCCCCCCAGGATCCTTCACTGGTGCGCTCCAGGCCAACCAGTGCTCCTGAAGGCACATCTCTCCTTGGTGCAGGTACTTTTTGGCTAGTACGTCTTCAAACGTCCACAGCAATGCAAGCTCCTGGACACTATAACTGATGGCCTGTATCTTTAAAGATGGAACCATTTTCTTTTTTGAGACTGTTTCTCTGTGTAGCCCTGGCTGTCTTGAACTCACTCTGTAGACCAGGCTGGACTTGAACTCAGAGATCCGCCTGCCTCTGCTTCCTGAGTGCTGGGATTAAAGGTGTACGCCAACACAGCCATCTAGTCTTCCCACTTTTTTGAGTATGGGTCTCCAACTTCTGAAGTTTAGAAGCTGGAGGCAGCTTTTCCTGCACCTGTAGTTTCAGGGACAGGAAGATGGCTCAGTGGTCAAAGGTGCATGCTGACCTGCTCAGTCTGACAAGCTGAGCTTGACCCCTGGAACACACACAGGGCAAGTAAGAGTCAACTCTAGCTATTTTCCTCGGACCCTAATACAACATTACAGAGCATGCAAGGTAATAAATGTACTAAAATAATAAATAAAAACAGAACTACTCGGGGCTGCTTGAGGGGACTCGGTGAGTCAGAGCACGTACGGCTTCCTCTTACAGGACTGGAGTTCAGTTCCCAGACCCACATAGCTCACAACCATCTACAACTGCAGTTCCTGGGCCCCATGCCCTCTTCTGGCCTCCTCAGACACTGCACAGATGGTATCCAGACATCCGCTCAGGCTAACCAACACTCATGCCCATCACAAAGCCAAAAAGTCCCATAATGATAAAGAATGCTTAAAACCAGTTGCATCAAGAGTATTACTTAGGGATACTTGTGTGGCCCAGCTACACCTTGAGTTGTGACATTAGAGGACACAGTTACAACAGCAAGGAAGCGATTGAGAGCACTCCACAGCAAACTCCAGAACTACCCCAAAGCCCTGGACTCCTCACATTAGAGCACTCAGTTCCCACTCAGTGTCACTTCTAAGTTACAGCACTAAAAAATACAACTGAGTCATGCTTGTGTTCAATTACAATATCCCCAGAAAGGATGGAGCCATAGCTTTCTCTCCAGAAAGCTCAAATTCACGAAATGTATCATTTGCTGACCAGCAAATGTGGTACAAGGGAAAACCTCATGTGACACAGAGTGAGGTGTTCCCAGAGTGTCTCCAGAGCATCTGAAGTTGGTCATGTGCAGACAGTGGCCTCTAAGACCTTCCTCTTCCCCACCTCAGGTTGATGCCAGTTCTTCTGCCTTCCAGTACACCGCTGCAGAAGCCACTCGTGACCATCGGGAGGGTCTCGCCCTCACAGGGACTCAGCATGGCACACGCACAGCTCTCCATAAACCCGTGTCTAACCACAGGGCCACCTCAGCTTGGCAGGGACCCGTGTTTCTCGCACACTTCTTTTCTACAAATGCTGCAGTTTAAACAAAACCAGACCTCCACTGCTCCAGGCACCGAGCATCCACGCACAGTCCCGAGTCAGACTGAAGTAGAGGGCTGCGCCATTGGTGCCTGCTTCTCCTTCCCAGGTTAGCTCGTTCGTGCAAATGCCACTACGCATGGACCAAAGCACCCTGAAAGCACTGCTGGATGCTGACGTCACTCAACATATATTCTGCCTGATCTGGAAGCAGGCAGACTAGCCATGTGGCGGCCAGAGGCTGACCGAGTATTCCAAGGTCATATACTAACCAGTGAGCCATCTAAACAGAATCCATTTTATCTTCTAGTTCTTTCCAAATCGTTTTAATGAAGTGATGCAAATCATTTAAAGAAAAAAGTTTAATTTTAAATTCCGATTTATGCATAAAACTCATTTTTTTATCACAGTTAAATTTAGTACAAACTATGAAAATGTTAACACTGAGGTTTCAACAGAAATCTATTAAGATCCCTTAGAAAATTACTTAAGGAAACAACAGCTAGTCAGTTACTGTTCTGAGGTTAATACATAGAGAAAAAAATTCACACATTCTACTGAAATTTTCAGTAAATAATTTTAGCCATAATACTTGTAAAATTAAAAATTCAAATGCTGTGTGGCTCTAAAGCACTTGCAACCTGCAATGAAAACACGAAGCCAAAATTTCTGATCTAACCAGAACAATCTGCTCTTTAAAAAAGCTGGTTCAACTTGTAAACCTGAATACCAGTTGTGAACAGAACAGGCAGCATCATAGCCGAGCTTAAGATAACCCGGTGACAGCAAACACACAGTCCCAAGGCTGCACTGCAGAGAAAGTGTGGAGGTCAAACAGCCAGCGACAGAACGAACACCTTAAACACTATAGGTCACTCTTCCATTAGGCCAGGAAAGGAATCAGACAGACAGCACTGTGCTTTGCACAAGCCTCTTTGTGTTTCAATGCTGTTTATTGAGGAGTGAATGAGACTACTGCCAGACATGCCAACGACACTTCACATTCAAGGGCCGGAAGTGGAACAGCCTCCACACTGAGTCACTGCATCTGCCTTTTGGGGAAAGAACCAAGTGACAGCAAGTGACAGCCTCATGCTTCCTGTTTGTCATCAGTTGTTTGCAGCTGGCTGGCTGGGCAAAGGCGTCTTTCTACCCCCACAAAGACTCACTCCATTTACAGAACAAACGCTAGGTCGCCTCGCAGTCTGCTTAGCGCACATCTGTGCGGATGAACTGGTCTGAAAGCCGCTCTCCTCGCGCTTCTGGAGGTCTACTGAGAAAAGGGACTCTTGTTTCCCTTCCCTCCAGGAGGTGGGACACAGCAACAGAAAATACTCTGCAGTGCCACCACGGGGCTTACGGGACCTCCTGGCCGGTGTGACGAGATCCACGCAGTCCACTCTGCACACAGGGCTGCCGAAGAATGGGCCTACACACAACACTACTGCTCTCTCTTGCTCAAAAACAAAACAAAGAAACCTAAACAAAAGGGTAAACGTTTATTTGGAGTTAGTTTCTGGCAGGCGGTGGTAAGGCTTCAGGCAGAGTTGAGGAGCTCCTGTACGGCTGCCTGCTGCTCCGGACTGAGTTGTGCTATGCACTCAGCCCACAATCCTCCAGAAGTCTGTGGAACGGACACAGCACAGTGAGACTCAGTGACAGCGTCAAGCACCTATCAACAGCACGCACACCAGCAACAGATACCCCACAGCCCAGCGTGACGACTGCCATAATAGCGGTCTGTGTGTCTCTGCAAAGTTCACCTCATTCAGACAACTACCCACAGCCACAAGGCGTAAGGGTTTTGCTCTGCCAACTCACTAACCTTCGTCTTGTTCTTTCACGTAATCTGAAAACAAGGATCGTATGCTAAGTACCAACTGGAGGACTTAACTCCATGGGCAGATTGTATTAATAAAAACCCATTTTGAAGCTTGCTGATATTAACAACAGAACCCCCAACCACCAAACACCTGGAAAATTTTACCTGTCCTTTTCCAGTTCTACCAAACCAGCTTACCTGTACTTGGCGAACTACGTTGGCCAGGCGTTTGGCACAGGGGTCTTCATGTTTAATGGCCTCATGGATTTCTCCTTCCGCAATTATAGTGAATATTTTGGGTAGATTGGTATTGTTTGGGCCAAGAACAACTGGATGATTACTAAAAAAAGAAAAAAAATTCCATCTTTATAAGTAAAATTTGTATGAGGAATCAGATCACACTTTCCTGTGTTCTTCTGTAGACAACCATCGTGTGTTCACCAAGACCAAATGTCCTCTTGGCTCAGAAAGAAGAAAGCCAGCTGGTTTTACTTAGTAGGCCTGCAGTTTCCTCCATGTGATTCAGAAAAAACACGCTTGACTCAGCTCTCGAAATTTTTTAGGGTCAAACAAGAGAACTAAATGCTTTGTATTAAACAATCTGCGTTGTGTGAAAACAAAACAAACAACAAAATAAATCTGTGAACCCAGCAAATAGGAGGCTGAAGGAGGAGTGCCAAGTTCAACTTAGCTTGACTCAAAGAGAATAAAGAGGGTTGGTTGCTGTAGGCCTATATAACATTTGCCCAGCACGTGTGAGACCTGGCTCTGGTGGTCACAGTACTGCACAGCAAATAAACACCACAACATTACCAAGGTAACGTCTGATACACAAACAGTTGTAAAGGGGTTCTGTGGGTATTTCAAAGGTAAACTCAACCCAGAACATACTCCAGGAATTCTGGACACATTAAACGGACAAACTATATACAGTAATTAAGAGATAGAGCCATGACTACTGTCATAGCTCAAGGGCGGTAAAACAGCAGGAGCAGGGACTTGCTCCACCTGTGAGGTTTCTAAAGCCACCATGTTGCTGCAGCGGCTAGATGCATCCCTAGAGCAGGTTCTGTCAGCCCCCATTTCCTTTAGACAGGGTCATGCTATGCTGGCAAAGGTGTTCTTGAACTTGCCCCTCAGCCTCCCCTCTCCAGAGCTATTGTGCACAGCCAGTGGGCAGACTGAACAACTGGGCCACAGGACCGCTGAAGGTAACTTTCTTGAAACAGTATTTGCTAACATGATGCTGCAAAGAACAACCCCAACTTAGATCTTTACACAAGGGCTAGAGTGTAACAGGGCTTAGCATGCCTTACAGGCCAGCGTCTGCAAACACACACAACCATGCTGTCCATGGCTTTCTGCGCGGAGGGCGGCCAGGCCAGCCTGCGCCTCCATACCTTTCAATCAGGTCGCACAGGTAGCTGAAGGTCTGGACAGCTTCTTCCTTGTCCTCGTGTAGGGGGAGCCAGGACAGCCAGTGCGGCAAGACTTCGTCCACGCTCACACAGTCAGGCTTGAACTTCATGATCTTCCCCACGGCTGAGATGCAGTTCTCTGTGGCATTGACATTTTCTTTGGTCTTAGAATCTGCAGACTGAATAACTCTTACAAGCAGTGGGAGGGCTTCTAAAATAAACAAGTAAAAACAGGTGAGTTAGACTTCATGCTGACGCAGGCAAACAAGAACAATTCCACCCTTGGTGCAGTTACTAACTGCTGAAGGGTAAGAAGTCTGCACTCTCAGCCCCACGGTCACAGAGTGCCACAGAAGGACGTGGACAGGGGCTTCAGAGCTACAACCCAGAGGCTGCATATGGCGCAGCCCACTCACCGCCTCTACCTGGGGCCTTTACGCTCTAGCACTGCAGACCGTGCTTTAAGAAAGGCTGGCCCCGGCTCAGATGCCACCCCAGTAAGAAAAACACAGTACGGGGCTGGACAGATGCCTCAGGGGTTAGAGCCCTGGCTGCTCTTCCAGAGGTCTGGAGTTCAATTCCCAGCACCCACAGGATGGCTCACAACCATCTCTGATGAGATCTGGTGCCCTCTTCTGGTGTGTAGGTATACATGCAGGTAGAACACCGTATGCATAATAAACAAATCTTTAAAAGAAGAAAAGCATGATACAGATTTACTATAGATGAGGAGGGAGAACAAATTTAAAAAAAAAAAGGAATCACAAAAACAAGAAGGGGTGAGAGTGGGGGGTGGGTAGAGAACAAAGCAGAAACAGGAATAGAATGCTTCCCAATGTGGTGGTGAGGTTGGGGTCAAATGGCTGCCTGGAAAAGATGCATGCAAAAAAGCAGAACACACACAAGTACCTGTACAGAAAGGGCGGTAGTTATCTCCACCAAACTGTGCCATGACGCCGAGGCCATACGCGGCAGCCTGTCTGACTTCTGGGCTGTTGTCACACACATACTGCAGCATCGGCCTTAAGAAATATTCTGCATACTTAAATGAAGCTGGACTACAGTGTTCTATGATGTCATCAAAGATGCACAGTCCCCATTGTCTGTCTGGCCACGGTCTATGTGGACACTGTAAAATGAGATCCCCTTTAAGTATAGAGTACTGGTACAAACCATGTACACAACTCAACTCATTATGGATGGTCTGCTTACAGAGTAACCACACAGGAAATGGAAACATAATAACCACTTCTCACAGTAGCAACACTGGAAGGAACCCGTAAACTTAACTTCACAGGAAAAGGACTTGTGTGACTTGTTACAGAATCCACAATCTGACCACACATTGCATGAAAACTGGCGGGGCCGCAGCATTCACACATTTGCTTTGTGAAGAAAAGGGGGAGGGTCAGAGGGACAGAGGACCAGGCAAGTGCAGAGTCGCTGGGTCTGTGATGCCTGCTCCCCTGCAGGCCAAGGCAAGAAGAGCACCTGAGTCCAGGCGTTCAGTACCACCCGTCCCAAGGGAGGTGTACTGGCAAAGGCCTGTAGTCCCAGAGCATGAAGCAAAAAAGATTCCAAGTTCCACAGCAGTGTGGGCTGTTTAGCAAAACTGCATCTCAAAGTAAAGAACGGCGCGTGTGGAGGAGGCGGCAGGAAGAGGAGCTGTCGCCAGCCCATAATGCTCCGTCCTACACGACTGCAGCTGTTCACACACAAGAAGCTGTGCGTGTGGGAGCAGAAGTTCCATAAACCTACTTGTGTTTACTTTGTTAAGCTCAAACTGTTCCATCCTGTAATGTTTGTAAGGGCTTTAAAAAGCAAGTCGATGTGCTTACTAAGCAAAGACCACACTGTGGACTGAACCCAGCAACGACCATGCTGCTTCTAGTTAGAGGACCCAGAAAACACACAGGGCTATGCATTAAGCCGCATAATTAAAAACCACAGTGAAAATTCCACCTCTGAGGCCCATTTAAAACTACAAGTGTACGACATTATATGCAGCAATGAGAGAATGCCAGGTTAACTATTCAAAATAGCTTTCAGGTGGTTAACACTTACAATCAGGTTGACAATTAATGGAAGCAGCTGTTCAAACCACGGCAACACCTTTTCTTTGTAGCTACTGAATATTGAGTGTAAAATATCTGACACTTTAGTCAGTATATAAACATCATTATCATCCTAAAAAAGAAACACAAAACACACCCACAGTGGTTAAAAACTGTTTTGAGTATTAGCAGAACAATTTATGAAAGACTACTGAGAGCCCTGCGCCTGACAGCCAGCCTCTACCACGGAGGAGCAGGCGGTTGAGAGCCGGGCTTAGCAAGAGCAGCGAAGTTTATTTTCAGGAGAATGTCTCCTGTTTAAGTGGCGTGATGGGGGTATGGGGCATGGAGACTGTGGCCATGCAGGCCTCAGCACAGGTGACACATGGACACTCAAAACAGCCCACGAGAGGCCACACGCTGCACACAGATGCTGGCTCTGTCCATGGTCAAAACGTCTGAACACGCCCGGCTGGGTGGGATGACAAAGCACGGTAAGGAAAGCCACAGCTGGGCCTGATGGTACAGGCAAGCCTGGGACCCCAGGTGCTTGGAAAAAGCACCCCAAGCTCAAGTCCAGTCTAGGCAACAAACTGACAAACTGCTGAAGATAAAAATCTTCTTTCCAAATAAAGAGGTCTAGGGCTACTAACTCAGGGGTAGATGTTTGCCTACAAGGCAGCAAGCCTTGGGGGCAGCACTCAATCTGGACAACACCTGACTGTGGGAAAACACCATTAAACACAAACGGTGGTTGTCTGTGTTTATCAGGTAACCTATGGCATCTGATGCGAGACACTGGGACAAAAAATGTATCCAAAAACCCCAAAGACCCATTTATTTCAAGACTTAGACTTTAAGTGCCAAATTCTATCATAATAGGAAGGTAAACTAGAAACAGAAGCATTTACAAATCTCTCATAGGCACATGGCCACGCAAGTGACGTTATGAAGGGAATCATTTACCTCATCTTGCAGTGACTCCTCCACCTGTTCATCATAGTCTTCATCTTGTCTTTTAACTAAAACACACCAAATAAATGTTTTTAAATGATCACACTGAAAGGCCAAGGACTTTGTTCAGAAAGGAAAAGCAGTGCAAGCTTACCTTGCCGCAGTTCCTGATTTTTGAAGTGCTCTTCCAGCTTCGCTTTCAGTATGCCTCCCAGCTCCTCAAAGTGCTCACTGCTAAGGCAGCCATCTCCCATCACCTCAATGCACTGAAGGGGGGGGAAAACACTCAGGGGTTAAGGCAGCCACCTCCCATCACCTCAATGCACTGAGGAGGGGGGACACTCAGGGGTTTGAGAACTCATTAGTGTAAAATGAGGGCACACTTTCAGTTTGTGTTCGAGGGATAACATTTCAGGAGTTAGAAACCAACTTTTCTTTCTGACGTACTTTACATGTCAGGCTGAGGATGCAAAGGGAGTAGACACTGAGCAGCTTCTATTTCTGATAGCACGTAAGAGACTGAGTGGGGGATTTAGGAACTAACAGGAGCAGATCTAGACAGAAATGATACAATATCTGCATTTATGATGACTAACTCTTAGCTGGATGGTAGTGGGCCATGCCTCTAATCCCAGCCCTTGAACTTCCTGAGTTCAAGGCCAGCCTGTTCTACACAGTGAGTTCCAGGAACAATCAGGGCTATACAGAGAAACCCTGTCTCATCAAGCCATGATAAGAGAATCAGTGTTTCTTCTGTGGTCCTAGGTCTCATGCAACTGAAGCCTCAGCTTTCCTGCAAAAACTATCAAGGACCTACATTAACTGCATCACTCCATTCACCTGTAACAATCCTTCTTTGCAACCAACTAATACTAAAATTTCAGACCCCCCCCCCAAAAAGTCAATTTTCTCAGTAAAAACTGACGTGTTCTAATACATTGACAAACCCTCCAACAATTCCTCAGCAACGGACTAAACATGCCGCATAAAGCAGGAAGGCAGTACTTAGGGACAAGGCTTACCTTTGCGAAGGAGTGCATTATCTCCGAGAGGACGTCAGAATCTGGCTCTGTGCCGATAGCCTTGATGAGAGCATCACACATGAAGTGCCACATCTGTGTGAGGTACTCAGGACCCCGCACTCTCGCACACTCCAGCAGAAGAGGCATGGACTCCGCAGCTGCCACTCGGACCCGTTTTATAGTTAAAGAAAGGTACCACACCAAGGAAGCTCTGGGGAGCCCCAGCGTGCTGCTGACATGCTAAATAAGCAACATGGCCAGCAGTAAAGTGGCAAGCCCTGCCCATGTACGGGGAGTGCTTTAAATGTAAAAACAGCCAAGGCATCCTCAGCCACCCCCCATGGTTCAGCAGCACATCTGCTGAGGGTGCCTTTCATTGCTCCAGCTCTGTAGCCACGAGATGGAGTTATAACTCTAAGAAAACTACTACGCCTCCCCCGTGTAGGGCTTGATGGTTTTCAGTCAGGACTATGTGGCTCTTCCCTCTCTACTGTCATTTATATAGTAATTTCAGAGGCTAGAGGCTGTAGAGATGGTCCATCTTTTAGAAGAGCACTTGTTGCTTTAGCAGAGGACCAGGGTTCCGTTCCCCTGAATCCTAACCGCAGTTCCAGGGGATCTGATGTCTTCTGACCCCCATGGTACCAGCAGACAAATACAAATGCATTCACCCAGGCAAAATACTCATTAACATAAAATAAAAACTCAAATCTAAAAAAAAAAAACCTCCAGTTTCAGGGATCTGACGCCCTCTCCTGGTCTCCTCTGGGTAATGTACACATGTACTACATAGACACACAACCAGGCAAAGCATCCACACACATAAAGAAAGGGTAACTGTTTCCTCTGCTATCACCAGGAGATGCTGGAGAGCTGGCTTCTGTAGAGGAATCTCAACAGAGCGCCATATCAAGAGTGCCATTGGGCTTCGGGCATTGGGCTTCTTTCACCAACTTTATTAAACTGTGTGTGTGAAGACAAACTCCGCAGATAGTGGCTATGCCTGTCAGGTACCTGAGGATGAAGCGCACACTGTGATTTAAAGAGGTGTCCCCCAGAGGCATGGCCACAATAGCCCTACAGGAGCCCTGCGGAGAGTAAGGCATCAGTGACCTCCAACAAGCACCATGGACATTTGTTCACGTAAGGCCGGAGAGCTGACTACAGCATGGCTAAATTTCCTTTTCGGGCCTGTGGTGTAGGGGAAAGCAATGAAGGCACGTGCAGAGCCGGCACACACAGCCAGTTAAAGATAAGCAACCCAGGTAACTGGAGCCACTAGAGTTCACGACGCCCAGACCTATTTTCTATTCAGCTGCTGAAGGATATCATCGTGGAAATAAAATTTCAGCAGAGGGACCATCAGTTTAACAACCTGCTCAGTGTATTCCACAAAACCTTCCTTTAGTTCCTTAGCATAGCAAACCTGAAAGAAGAAATCAAGGTCCATGTTAACCAGGTTTCCAAAAAGACCATGTCTGCTCTACACACTGAATCAGAATACTTCAGTTTCTAATACCATAAACCCATTTGTGTTTGTTTATTCAGAAGATATTCTTAGACACCTACTACAGACTTCCCCGAAATGGTAAAACATACACACACACACCTTCTCTATCAGAGCGTACACCAAACTTGCTGTAAAATGTATATAATACAGACCGGTGGCAGATGGCTATGGGTAACGCACTGTGCAAAGCTGACGACCCCAGACGAGAGCGAGCTGAAGCTGTTGGTAGCGCAAGGAGATAACCCATCCCTAAAAGTAGCCCTGTGACCTTATCTCCGCATCATGGAGCTTACGTGTGCCTGCATTCCCAAACATACATCACACATACAGAATGGGGAAAGGGGAAAATCTGCTGGGCGGTGGTGGCACATGCCTGTACTACCAGTACTGGGGGTGCCTGGGAGAGGAAGGCTTTGTAAGTTGGGAGGCCAGCCTGGTCTACAAAGTGAGTCCAGGACAGCCATGGCTACACAGAGAAACCCCTCCTCAATAAATAAATAAATAGATAGACAAGCAAATAAATAAATGGAGAAAATCCATGAGCATGCAGACTCATGAGCAAATTCACTAACTGCCACTGGAGGATATGAACAGAGCCCAGCATCATACCAACATCTGGCAGGCAGTTGACTTCTCTTCCAGGCCTGCAGTTTTAATACCAAAACTTTGCTGATCTCCGAGGTTCACAAATTCCCAGCCATCATCATCACTCATGTTCTCCATGTCCTGGGCTAAAACAGGAAAGAAATGTGTAAGAAGAAGAAAAGCCCAGAGCTGTCGCCGCCGCGAGTCCCGGGGAGGCACTCACTGTCGAGGAGGGCTACTTCAGGCTTGATTGAAGCAGTCTTCATCAGCGGCCCCATAACCACTGGAAGGTACTGCTGGAACTCCTTCCCAAGGATCTTGCACATTCTAGCCCATGCTGAGATCATGTAAGAAATCTGGGAGAAGTGGCAAACAGCCGTGAGGCAATTGCTGACCAAGACCTGTTCTGGGATGTTCCAATGTCACACACTCCAAGCATTCCTAATCGACTCGGGTCCCTGAGGCCTCTGCAGCTGCCAGGTGAGGCTAACTTTCCTCTGCCTGGCACAACAGCCACAAATGCTCTGAGTCCTCCCCCCGCATCTACTATCAGCACAGAAGGCCAAAGGTTCTATTATGGCATCTTCATGCTTTCTTCTGCTTGGTCCTTCCCTTCTGGAGGCCTGTAGCCTCTATCTTCTGCCACCAGGGTACCATTTCCATTTTTTGTGTCATCCATTTTCCTGCAAACTGCATTTTTTCCCCACAGCTGAGTAAAATCCTGTTTTGTACACGCACCATGTTTTCATTCCTCACTTGTATGTTGATGGACATGTCCTTGCTACTGTGAATAGAGACACGGTGAACATGACCGTATGAACTATCTGTGGTAGGATCTGGAGTCCGGTGGGTATATGCCTAGGAGGTGTACAGGTAGCTCACAGCAAATGGTAGCACTACTTTTAGGTATTTTTTTGAGGTAAGGTCTCAGTGTGGAGTCTTGGCTGACCTGAAACCCTTTATGTAAACTAGCTCAGCCTCTTCCTCCCAAATGGTGGGATTAAAGTTGTGAGGCATGAGGTGAGCACACCGGACTTTAGTCTTTTTAAGAAAGCTCCACAGGACTTTCAAATTGGCCACAGCATTTAAGAGTCCCAAAAGCAGTGAATAAAGGCTAATTTCCAATATCCTCTAAGTTGATATAACCTAGCATGCCGTCAACTCTTTTCTTGATAATATCCATTCTGGGGGAGGGGGGCGGCAAATTAAGTATCAAAGAAGTTTTAACTTCTATTTTAATTGTAAAGGTGTCCATTCATCCCACAAATGCTCTTGGTTATTTCCTATATACCAATCACTCTACGTCTGCCAATATGAAAGCAACCTGCAGTCCTTTCCACATTCCAGTGTAGAGTCCTCAATCTCCCTACTTTTAGCTGTTTGCACTCTAGCCTTTTACCTGCTTACACATTGTGAAGAAACGAAAACAAAAACATATTCTGTCTTTGCACAATGGTACTTTCCTACTTAAGCTCTGAGAAAAAATAAAGCATGGTTCTAGAAGAGCCCATGACTACTGTATTTGGAACCAGGTTAAATTAAGCTGTCATTCATGTTAAAGTTAACATTTGGGTTGGAGCTATGGCACTTGCTGTTCTTGCAAAACACCTGTGCTTGATTCCCAGCACCCACATTGTGGCTCACAACCCTTTACACATGCACAGGGTGTACACAAATACATGTAGGCAAACACATAAAATAACCAAACCCAAGAAATACTGTATAGGCACAAGCTAACTGCTGACCTGAGGGTCATCGTCCTCCATGTCGTTGAAGTCTGTCTGGGTCTTCAACAGCAGCTGCATCACATCTGATGCATCCTGCATGAACTAGAGTGTGCAGGAAAAGACATCTTACTAATGCATATCCCACAGATATGCATGAAGAAGGTTAAGAAAACACCCCCACCCCAGCATTCAGAGAACCACTCACCAGATAGAAAGACCCCCCCCCCAAGCACCTCAAGGCCCTGCAGGCGTACCTTCTCCTTGCCGACTGCCAGCCCAATGAGGCTGATGCACTCGATGGTCTTCCCTCTCAGCAGCCTCAGCTCCTTCTGGACTGCGTTCTCAACAATGTGCTTCAGCGACGGCATGAATAGGTCATAGTAGGGGACAAATTTTTCTTCTGCAGTATCTGCAACTGATGCAATGGATGTCACAACTTGCTCCAAAACTAACTTGGTGCCTTTCTGAATAAGCTGGAAGGAAGATATGAAAGAAATCATTTCAGTAACTAGCCAGAATTTCAAACTCCTCCTCCCTTACAGTTCCTAGTTTTTCTGAACCGGAAACTGTAGCAGTGCTTCCAGGCGTCAGAAGCACACAGCTCCACCTCTCAGCTTTGGAGTCGGTTCTAGTTTGTTTTCTGTACAGAGCTACCTTTTGCTCACTGGTTTAAGTTATTTCTTTTATGCTGTCTTACTGTGTCCCTGAGAAACCCTCTGTGACGCATCACGCCAATCTGCAGCAGCTCAGATGACAGCCCAGCCCCTGTGAAGCCAAGGCTGACTTCAGACTCCAGATCCTCTTTCCTGGCGCTGCTGTTACAGGCGCGAGCCCCCTTGCCCAGCTCACTTCTTTATCTTTCTGATCCAATTCTCCCTGGGTGACCCCTCTAGGAAAGTCTGCTTTCCCCTTCCACATGTTTCTTTCTTGAGAGAAAAACAGTGACCCTGTAGCAGAGACAACAACAGTTGAGTTCACTGTCTGCAAGCCAGTTCTCTAAAGTCCCTTCACTTCCCTGTCAATGGCCACTCTCTCAGCAGCCTTCTCCTAGCTACCTCAATACCTGAACACTCTGCTCTTCCCAGCACATCTCAACCAGCTCTCAACAGTCTTTCTACAGCCCACACGTGGGCGATGCAAACCCACTAGCAAAGCCATGCTGGATCTATTTATCACAGATGCCAGCAACCAACCTGCTCACCTTCAGTGAGTCCACTTCTCTTCACAAAGTCAGAACTCCATCTTTAGCTTCTCTCCTCTAACCCCACACTGAATACGTGGACCTCTGCTCTAAACTCTTCTGAGGTGTTCACTTTCAATCTACATCCCTGCTCTCTAACCAGCCAACAGTGTCTCTTATGGTTCATATGAAATGAGGTGATTTGACAGTGAGTTTATGTTAGCTGAGTCCAACAGCAAAAAGGAGTCTTATTTTCTGGGCTTAGCATTCCTTTCTTTCTTTGAGACAGGGGCAAGCTGGCCTTGAATGTGGAATTTTCTTGCTTCAGTCTCCCAAGTACTGACATTACTCCTGGCTCTTTAGCATATAGCCCATTTTCCTATCAGTAATCCATTTTCACGGTCTTTCTGCACACCTCTCACAGCCGACAGTGTGCTCAACGTGCTGCAGTCACCTAGCAGTTTCCATGTTGCACCCTGCTGTTAGCTGGAAAGGTAGCTATCACCATATATAGCCACTGTGGTGGCAAACTCCTATAATATCAGAAATTGAGGGCGGACACAGGAAGATCAGAAATTCAAGGTCATTGTTGGCTAGAAAAGCAAACCTGAGGCCATCCTGGATTTAATTCATTGACTCAAAACCAAACAAAAATCACGAGAAAACAGGCAGTGTTTTCCACGTCTGCTATTTCTTTTTTAAAAATTTTACTTATAGCTGCATGTGTGCCTTCACATCAGAACAGGGCACCAGATCTCATTACAGATGGTTGTGAGCCACCATGTGGCTGCTGGGAATTGAATTGAACAGGGACCTCTGGAGAGCAGACGGCGCCCTTAACCTCCTCCTACCTCTTGGGTTCCTAGTGACAATGCCTCCGCCCACGCTCTAACCCACCCAGCCAATCCCATGCCCTACGCAGGTGTTGAGGACCTGGAAACTCACCTCCTGGAGCTTGAGTACCATAATGGAATGCAGATGCTTCACCAGGTTATCCAAGTATGGAATAAGCAGCGACTTGGGACAGTCTTCAGTGAAGTTAATGAGAGCAGCTGCTGCGTGGGCCTGCACCCTTTGGTTGCCTTGGTCTTCCATGGTCTGAAGCAAAGCTGCAATCACCTGGAAAAATGAAACCAAGCGTTTTGAGGTGTGTACCCTCCTTTTCAAGTCTGCAGGGTAACTGAGGGCATGCTACGCACCTTCTCGTGAAATTTCTTTTGAAAACCAGGTGCAAAGTCTGTAGCCATCTGACCTACGGCGTTGCAGGCTGCATAGCGGACTCTTGGGTGCTAGAACACGTTCCCTTGTGTTAGTAATGGCAACAAACTCCACATGAAATTAAGACAATAGTTATAAAACATTTATTGGCACTTACAGGATCCTGGAGGAAAAGCAAGACAAAATTCACAATCTCATTTAGAATTCCCTCCATCTGCTGGTGGCATCCTTCACCAATGGCAGATAAAGCCATCAAGCCTGCATGCCGGTACTTCCAGTCAGCTGTGAAAAAGAATAGTCATTAGACACTCTCACACTAATTCTAGTATAGAGAAACATACACCTACCCTACAGCACGCCATCCTTGTCCAGCCTGACTAAGCAGGCTGGGCTCAGTAGCACTACAAGAACAAACCTCCCATGTGTGTTTTACAAAACTGGTCCTTGACCTGCCTGAGCAGATCCTCTTTCCTGCTGTCAGGCACAGCCTTGCTACATGACCAGCCGGGGCTGAGTTTGCCACCACCGCCTCACTCGCCGGGACAGCTGTGTCACCACACCCACTTCACTGCCTGACTTCCCTGTCATTCAGGGCTACAGCTTGCTCAGTGGGAGAGTGCTCACCACCCCCACGCAAGGCTCTGGGTTCCCAGCTTGTATTTTCAATCCTGAAAATGACTGTGCTTATCAACTTTTTAATTAAAAACAAATTAAAATTAAGCACAAGTAACAATAATTATAAAGGATTGGAACACAAGCTGACCAATGAACAAATACTTAATACAAATGGCTTTGTATATAACTGCATCCAATAAAAATTTTTTCCTTTTTTTTTAGTCTTCAAACTTGTAGGTAGGTAGGTATGCATGTATGTATGCATGTATGTATGTATGTATGTATGTATGGTTATTTATAGTCAGGGTCTCATGAAGCTCAGGCTGGCCTGTAGCTCTTGATCGTTGGCATCTCTACTCCCAAGCTCTGGGATTGCAGCAGTATGCTACCACACCTGGCCTCAGAGCTCCAGGTCAGCTACAGCTAGAACACACCACCCCTCCCTCTCCCCATCCAAACCAAAGCAACCAACCCACTAACAACCATCCAACAACGGAAGAGTTCCTTTTCTTTAAGGATTTATCATTTCTCCTCCTATGTACTGATACTAATTCAAGAGAGAAAAAAGAGCAATATCTTTAGCATCGAGGTAAAACTTTATTACTGAGCCAGGGTCTCACGATATAGTTTAACTTGGCTTTGAACTTATGACCCTCCTAACAGGCTCCAAAGTGCTGGCACTACAGGGATGTGTCACTATGCTGGCTCCTGAAAAGACATTCTTTAGCTTTAGACTCAACAGAATTTCATCAGGAGACTATTAAGAATTAGGTTAAGCATTCTGGAAACAAGCAGATTAACTTTGAACAGAGCAAACATTTGTCAGTGCTTAGGCTTAAGTGTTGGAAAGGCACACCCACTGCTGGACTGTCTGAGCTATGCAGCTTACGGTTCTGTAGCATCTGCATGATGTGCTCCTTGATCATCGGCAAAACGAGCTTGCCACCAAGTCCACAGGCCATCCGGTCCAGCGCACTCTCACCAGCAACTGCATTGCTGAACACACACAATCAGCATAAGCAAAATCGAATCAAGAGTCAGTATTTCAAAACATGTCATCCGGCCATAACTGAGGAATTCAGTCTTCTTACGTAAAACTGAGTTAAAAACCCTTTGAGGAGGAGAAGCTGAGGTACACAGAAACTTTACTCAGTCCACCAGGGTATTTGTTGTCTGCATTTTACTTTTCAAGAATTAAGTAGAAGCAGCTATTGTGGAAAGTATCTTTCCTCCTTGAAATACAATCAATTCACCTGTGACAGTACAGACAGCTAAAACAGAAGCTCAGAGCCAGCACGATCCCCACTGGGAGCTCAGCTGCTTCTAAGATGAGGTCTCAGATGTCCCCAGGCTGGACAACAGTTAGCAGACCAGAAGGACGGCCCCCACAAAACACACACACACACACACACACACAAAATCTTATCACTTCCAGAAAAAAATCTCTTTTCTAGCTAGCTAGATTGCTTAACTGATTGATGGGTATAGTGGCACATTCAAGAGGTACACAAATCTGAGTTCAAAGCCAGCCTGGTCTACAGTTCCTGGTTGAGTTCCAGGACAGCCTAGACTACACAGAGAAACCCTGTCTCAAAAACAATAAACAAAAAAAAGAAAAAAAAGAATATTTACTCAAGACATTTTGTGTGTTTTTGAAAATACAGTTTCTTAAATCAACTAGGTATAAGTGCTGCTCACAGGGCAGGGAGTCCTGGAAGCTGAATTAGGGAAGGAAATATGGCCACATTTGACCAGAGACCACAGCTCGCACTCTGTAAGCCAAACACCTGTGTGCTCACACTGACAATTGGCCTGGGAAGTAATTCTTAGTTCTTCTAGAGAAAAGGAGATTACACAGCACAATGAGCTGGAAAGAACAAGAGAAATGGCCAAGTGACTGTGGGCAGACCTCTGCCTTGACTTCCCCTTCTGGACTGGTTCTACATGGGAATCTGTCCTGGTAGCTGACGCCAACTAAGTCAGGGCAACTGTGTTCATTTGGTCTACAAATCTGGTCACCCCTGCGTCACTACGAAACTAATCACTTTATAATGGGAAATGTGGGGCTTCCTGGGAAATTTTGCTGACACTATTCTAAGTGAACCATAGCTTAATGACACACACACAGCATTAATTCTTGAAGAAATCCTGGACAAACATTTTTTTTGTTATATTTTTCCTGATTAAAAAAAATATTTTTTTTCTGTACTTTTACTTGCTACTCAAGTAAAATGCTTTAAGAACATTTGTTAAAAACGCAAATTAACAGAAATTACATATAAGGAATAAAATGTATCTACGCGATACAGAAAGACACATTTTCCCCCCCATTCACAGATGACAATGTGAGGACGGAGCACGGCCTCAGAGCCCCATGTGCCGGTGATGTGCGTGTGTAGGTGTCATGTGTGCAAGGTAATGTGCGTGATTACCTGTCGAAGTCATCGTCCTCTAGCTCATCGGCGTTTGCCCAGTCCTCGTCCTCCTCCAGGTCCACCATCATCGCCAGCATCTGAGGAACTGAGGAAACAGTCAAATTGTGCCTCAGGACTAAGTTTATTGTAGATTTTTCCCTTTATGTGCACACACACACACATGAATTTGAAGTGCAACTGACTTTTTTCAGCCCTCACAGCCACAGGATCCACATACAGCCTGTGTTTAAGAAGCTCCACTCACAACACTCCTGATGGGCTGGCATGGCGGCTCAGGGAGGAAAGCTGCTTGTTAGGAGAGCCTGATGCCCGAGCTGTACCCTGAGACCCACACAGCGTACAAGAAAGGACTCCAGCTGCCCGGTAGCCTCACGCAAGAAGCCCTGAACAGGGTCTACACAGCACCGCTACCCACAGTGTGGCCTGTGAATACTGCTGGGTTGTGAGCTCTGCATATACCAGGAAACAAGTGCACACACTCCCAAAACTGCCCTAACGCCCTCCCACTTTAACTTTGGCAAGATCTTCTGCGGAACTCTTTTGAGGGACTGGACGGGTGACTGCATACCTTCCCTGTCCTTCCCAAGCTCATCACTTAGCAGCACCGCCACCAACCCTCTCACAATCCACACTCTTAATCACTCCTGTTCTCACTGAGGCCTAGCGATGCTAAGTCAGAAGCCTGTCTTACAAGTTTAGATAACAAAGCTTGCTGGCTGTGCCTGTGTCGAGTTTTTAAGCTTAGGTTTTGTTGTTAGGAGCACAGGGGCTCATGTAGCCCATGAGCTGGACTGTACCCTGCCAGTGTGCACCTTGTCTTTTGATAGGTGGTCGATCAAGAATTTCCTTTTCTTATTTGCAAATATAGTAAAGTCTTAATCTCTGGTTTATAACTAAGTCTTAAAAATGTTTTCCTATTAAATGTCTACTTATAAAACCTATTCATATTTGTCTGGATCTTTCATCAACCCTAAATTATTTGACATATCTGGGGTTGGAACTTTTCTTCTACAAAAAGAACCAGTTGTCCCCATACCTCTGATGAATTATCTCCAGGGTCAGCTTTTGTTTCCAGGGAGCTCTATGCTCTGACGCTCCCTACCCTACTCAGCAGGAAACCTGCACTCGCAGCTGTGAGGACAAGCGCCCCGGGATCTCATGTAGCCCCTAACTCAGGAACTTAGACGAGCAGCTAGTAATACTATGACTGCAGAGGCACTGGGCGTAGACTGATGGGAGACCTGCTGTCATTTCTGTTTGTCTCTGAGGGATCTGGCTGGCTCTCCTCTACTCACATTATTTCTATCATTCCTAGTGTTCTTATTGTTAGAAACCTCATTAAACTCTTGACCAAGCAAAGAACAAACAAGCAGTGTTTTCTTTGCTTCTAATCCTCAGTATGTTACTGTCATGCTTCGGCTGGGATTGCCAACAAAAGTCCTGACAGCAGAGACCCTTTCCTTGTTCTTGACTTTAGAGTTTGAAAAAGTCTGGAGAGGCTGGCTCAGAGGTTAAGAGCACTGGCTGCTCTTCCAGAGGTTCTGAGTTCAATTCCCAGCAACCACATGGTGGCTCACAACCATCTATAGTGAGGCCTGGTGCCATCTTCTGGGGTGCAGGTGTACACGCAGGCAGAACATTGTATAAATAATCAATCTTTTAAAAATTCACTCATTTTAGAAACTACAAAATGTCTTCAGTACATTCACTTTCTAAATCTAGCTCACACACACACACACACACACAGCTAGGTTGGGTACCTAAGCTAAAGTACCTCCAGAGCACAGCAATTCCGTGGGCCTCTCCTGCAGGGCTGTATGTGCCAAGTAGGGCACCACCTCAGCCGTGTCTTTGCTGGAGGGCACCACAGCTATACCCTCTGCCTTTCAGTTTGCTGTCAGATGTCTGTCCCTTCTGCATTAACTTTTACTCTATGAACAATGTAGGCGATTCAATAATGCCAACCTTGGTTCTAATACCAGGCTTCAGAGATCTGCCAAGACCTAAAAGCAGCTCCCAATACTGGGTCCAGGCAGATATGTACAGATGTACACCCAGATTGAGCTAATTTTCAATACATACATTTGAATAAAGCTGAGAAGCCACATAGATCCTAGCAAATTTACCCAACAATTGTTTACATCATAGGAGATTTGGAGAGTTCTGACTTACTAGTCTGTGCGACAATATTTGTGTGCTTTCTTAACATTGCAGCTGCGGTCTCAGACAGCGTCACAATCACCTCGAGGGCCAGCTGGCGCTGCATATTATTGAGGGTGGTGTCTCCACACAGCTGCGAAGACAGACGTGCACACAGTCAGCGGCTTAGACTACGCAACACAAGCAGAGCACCAACTGGGGATTTAACTTGCCTTTAGACTTAGCTGTAGAGTTGCTTCTAAGTGAGGGCGCAGATACTTTGGAACAGTATCTGCAATCTCAACGAGGGATTTCAGGACTGAATCATCATTCTGGTAACATGAATCATTGACAGCCTACAGGATAAAACAGAAAACAGACCATCAAGACTCACCTTCTGCTGTGAAGCCTCATTAGCCAAAACACTCCCAAGAAGCACTAACTATCTGACCAATGCAATCAGGCAAATGCCAATGTTCTACTTGGAAGCAAGAGAACATCTTCCTTTTGAGGAATGTTAGACACTCCTCCCCGCTTGCCGAAATAGGTGGCTAGCGATATTAATCAGCAGTTAAGAGTATTGGCTGCTCTTCTAAGGACCCAGGTTCAAAACCCAGCAACCACATGGCAGCTCACACCTGTTTCTAATTCTAGTTCCGGGGTACCTAACACCCTCACACAGACATACATGGAGGCAGAACACCAATGCAAATAAAATAAAAATGACAAAATTAAAATACAAAAACAAAACAATGAAATAGACTTCGGCCTGAGTCCTGGGCAAGGCAAACACAAACCCTGATGTAAGAAGGCTAAACCACAACAAAACACGGGGCAGGACCCGGTGAAAAGCGACCTCACATGAACTGGTAAGAGAGCTGTGTTGCCCTCCTCAACTAGAATGTGATTTCTCACTTCTGACTGGCCAGACTGAGGTCAAGAAAAGTCAAGGCCAGGAGACATAGTGCCTCTGGCTTACAAGGGAGTCACAAGATTCTCTCATCATGGACCTCCCAAGATCACTATTCCTAAAAATGGGGAACCATATGATCTGGGCCTAGAATCTAACAACTTATTTTAAATACCTTTAGTTATATCCGAAAGTTGAACCAGTAACAACCAAAAATAGTGGAAAACTGTGCAGATAGTGAATATGCACAAACTTTTTTGAGTCAAGGTCTGTTCATTCTGGTTGGCCTCAAAAATCAGAGCCTCTGAGCCCCCAGGTGCTGAGATTAAGGAAAGAGGCCACCACACCCAGCCCAGGCTTCTTACCAGTACTTCCTAAAGAATACAACTACTGTACAGCCCTGCCTGCTGCAGGTGTTAGAAGCAACAGAGGATTTCAAGTTCACACAGTACACATGGTCATATGCAAATTCAACAACAATTTTAACATCAAGGACTTTGGTATCTGCAAATTCTCCCGCATCTGGGGGTCAGAGGTCAACATTAGGTGTGCTCCTCCATCCCTTTCCACCTTAATTTTTAAGGACCTGAGGCTTTCTTCAGGCTGGATGGGCTACCTAGTGAGCTCCCCGGAAGCACAGGTCTCCCCTGTGGTGCTGGGGATATCCAAACCCAGATCTTCATCTGGCACTGCAACTCTCTGCCGGATGAGCCACCATCTTTCTCCCCAGGCTCCACAGCAGGGACTTTTTTTTTCCCTTTGGTTTTTTTTTGAGACAGGGCTTCTCTGTGTAGCCCTGGCTATCCTGGGCTCACCTTATAGACCAGGCTGGCCTCAAACTCACAGTCATCTGTCTTCCCCTGCCTCCCAGAGTGCTGGGATTATAGGCGTGCACCACCACACGCCCAGCCCATGTCAGGAAATTGTACCAACAGCAAAAGCAAAGTGGCGCTTGACTCATCAATGCCATCTCTGTCCGCCCAGTTTTAGCCCTGTGCACAGATCACAATCCATTTTGTCAGATGGTCTTCTAGAGGAGCTGTGCCTAAGCAAGTGCTTGTGGAGAAGCAGGCCACTTTACCACACTGCATTTTATTTTTTCTTCAGACTCAGTAATGTGCACATAGGCTGGCATTTAAGAAATATACACGCACATTTGTCACATTTGTCTACGTGCTTACATTTTAAAATGAGACATATATGCCAAAAAACAAACAACTAGAGCCCCAGGTGTTTGGCATTGGACAAGACTGAGAATCACTACAGCACCCAAACGAATCTTTTTTTGTGACTAAGGCAGGAGGAGGCAGCCTCAGAATATTAAGTTGTCGGTCTTTCAGCACCACTCAGAAGAGTTTTCAGTTTGAGGCAGCTAGGCTCCTGTCTCAGCAGGGGATGAGGGTGGGGTGGCACACTCCTTCAATCCCACCCTCGGGAGGCAGAGGCCAGCATGGTCTACAGATCTGTCTTCTGATGTCCACACATCAGAGGCCCTTCTTTCAAGGGCAGTAAATGTGGGCTCAATGGGTACACATAGCCATGCTCACTGCTGGGTTGCTAACACCAGCACCTAACAGGCAATAAACATAGACTGAACAAATGAAGCAACCAACTATACAAGTGATGGAAATTTCACCTCCAGGAAACCAACAGGGGGTAGACTGTTGTCTCGTTAGGTGCTTTCTTACCTGTAAGAATCCAGGTAGCAAGTCTGCAAAGTGTTTGAACAGAGCAGCATTGTGCTCATTGGCAAGTATAAAGGCGGCTGTGGCTCTGGCGGACAGCGTCCTGATCTAAAGGGAGGCACAAGAGGTCACTTGTGAGAATGTTTCTGCAGATTCAAGTTGAACCTTTATCAGTGGATCCAGCATTTATATTTAAGGAATAAAAGCAAAAATGGGGGCTGACAAGATGGCTAAGAGGGTAACGGTGCTTGCAGAAGCTTGATCCCTAGCACTCACAGAAAGGTAGGGAGAGTCTACCCCTCCTTCACCCACACTCACAGGAATAAATAAAGCAGAAAGAAAGGAAGAAAAAGAACCAGCAGAAACCCCTTTGCTCCGTGCAGCCAGCTCCCGGCTAGCCCTGCAGTAGGGGTGGCGACATAGCTCTTTACCGAAGGGTTCTCTTGATCTTGCATACACTGAACTAACATCCGTTTGATGACGTCCAAATAGTGCTGTTGTTGGTTCCCAAAAATTCCAGGGAAGTTCCTAACAAAAGATTCAAAATACAGAATCAACAGTAGCCACCAGTTCTTAGAGAGCACACAGCACACACATCCTCAGCGGCCTTCTCTGCATTGGTGAATGTAAACAAGGCAGCTGAGACTGCACCCAGAGCACACGGCAGCCACTCCAGGCCCCTGCCTCATCCTTTTTCTGACTCAGCTAGAAGATGTCTAACATGCAGGCCGGGACAAGAAAAGCCAGACCTGTAGTACCCACACTCTCCCACCAGCTGGCATCTAGTCTTGGTGACCCAGGGCATTCAAGTTCTTTCACTCTGCATTTAGAAAACAACTAAATGAAACATCTTTACTGAACTACAGCACTGGTGTCTACAAACCATTCTATACTGCTCACAGCTTGCATGGTTACAAAGCTAGTGGTGCTGATGCTGTAAACAAGTAGACAACCATGCAACTGCCACCGGATGCTCAGCTCCAACCACTGCTCCTAGATGCACAGAAGCTTGTGAAATATTACAAAATATGATCACAGATGATCCAGAAAACAGTTCCCATTTCAAAGTATCAAACTGGTTTTTCTAAGTCACACTTGGTCCTGTGTGAAAACATTTTAGAATTGTCAGAGACACACACAAAATTGCCACATGTGGACAGAGCAGCTGTTTCTGCTTCTTCCAGACTTGTTTCCAACATGAATACAAAAATTATTATAACTCTCAACACTGCTAGGCTAAAACAGTCAGCTACAATGTTTTAGATGTTAGTGACATTAAAATTTTCAAAATAATAGAACAGATTATATACCAAAATATGTGAAGGGCAGCTTCCCGGAGTCCCATGTTTTGTGAGCTGACTGAATCAAAGAGGAACTTCAAACCTTCAGGCCATTGATTGTTGCCATCCTCGTCTACAAATACAAAAGTCTGGCATGAAGTGTGCAGCTCAAACCTCACAATATTACGTGTGAATCAAAATACACACTAGTGCAAAGGCCACCTGTGCTATTAAAAATCCCATTAAACAGGTCTCTAACTGTAAAAACTGCACTGGAAGTTCAAGAAGACAATGTGCATTTAAAGGTTCACGTCACAGATAGCAGCACTGCTGAAGCTCAGACTGTAGAAAAGGCAGCACTTTTATTTACATTAAGTATTTGGTTGTAAACCCCCTAACATACATACACCCCTCATACTGCCCCCACTGTGAGGCAAAGCCAGACTGGAAATCAAAGTAATTAATACTTTCAAACTGGAGAAAACACCAGTAATCCCAGGATCTAAAGATGGTGTTGACACTTAAAAGTTGTATTTTTGAGGCAAAGCCTCACTATATAGTCCCAGCCTGTTAGTGTAGTCCCAGCCTGTGCAGTGTATGTAGGGTGCTATAGATGCGCTTTAGGGCGCCATCAGTGTTTAACAAGACCAAAACCCACAAATTTTAAACCAGACCTAGTGGTGGTTCAGGCGTAAAATCTCAACTATTTAGGAGTCTAGGACAGGAAAATCACAAGTTCAAGGACAGCTTAGGGTAAAGTATTTTTTGCCTAGTATGTGTGAGACTTTAGACTCAACCCTCAGTTATGGGGGGAAGGAATCAAGACTAGCACTTGGAAATAATCCTAGCACTTGGCAGGCTGAAGGAGAGGAGTGCCCTAAGTTTAAGGCTAGCCTGGACACATGAAGAGTGAGCACACCAGACACTGCACCCCTTCAGAGGCTCACATCACCACAAGTAACTGTATAGCATCTGAGGCCAGCTGGGCGCAGTGGCACTCACCTGTGACCCCAACACTCTGGGAGGCAGAGGCAAGCAGATTTCTGTGAGTTTGAGGCCAGCCTGGCCTACTAAGCAAAGCCAGCCCAGGCACCATAGTGAGTCCTGTTTGTTTCTCCTTTCCTTTTCTTTTTCTATTCCCCTATTACCTTTCTTTTTAAAAAGCTGGAAATTACAAACTCTTGCTTCTAACTTCATTTATGGTTTCAGACATTAAACCCTAAGCCTTGAGCATCTAGTCAAGTACTCTACCACTGAGCTGCACCCTACCAACACAATACCCTTACTTTGTTCCAACTTAAGGATAATTACAAGATTAAGATAGGTCCAAAAAGCTACTCCCTCCCCCCCATTTACAAGTTCTCCCAGAGGGGCTTTAGACTGTAGCTCAATGATAGAACTGTCTGGCATGTACAAGGTTGTGTTCCAAACTCAGGAAAGGAAGAGAAGTTCCTTAATATATTGGTGCCTGTAACCCCAGCACCTGGGCTCTGGAGGCAGTTGGCGAGTTCAGAGCAAGCCTGTGTACCGAGACCTGAATCAGGACACAAAATGTCTGCAAGGGCACTTGGAATAGCAATTGTTAAAATATCAGAATTATACTTCACAAATATGTGTCATTTTGGCTCTGTGTAGACTCTATAATCACATTCCTTTTGGACAGAATACAGAGTTCTTTGGTACCCATAGATACTCTAAAGAAGGACCATGAGAACAGGCCCTGGTGACTCTCACCTGCTGTCCCACACTCAGGAAGCTGAGGCAGGACTGATGAGAGCTTGAGACATTGAGCCTGCCTCAAAGCATGACAGCAAAGAAGAAAAAGGGCCAGGCATATTAGTACATGCTTGTCACTCCAGCGCGGAGCCGGCAGAGCGACTACCAAGTTCCAGGCCAATCTGAGCGACAAGGAGGTCAAGACCTTGTCCCAGAACCTCCAGAGATGACAAACACAGCAACCAGTATGCCATTCCCCCTCCTGTATCCCACTGTGTACATACCTATTAAATTCCTGGCCAATTCTGCAGCAATATCACAAATTTTTTTCCTCATGCTAGATTGTGTTTCCATCTGGATAATCATTAGCAGTTCACTCTTGATGGCAGTCTGGACGTCTGATGGAAGAGCTGGATAGACTTCATCAAATGCAGAGGACAAAAGACGCCGCAGGAGAACAGCAGCCATTTGTCTAGCCTATCAAGAGACAACTGCTATTAGCCTTATGTCTTACTGGAGATAGTATTTCCAACCCTCTGCCTTGATGGGTCTTAGCGTCCTGTTTCTAATTCGTTTCAAAGCCCCTTTTAGTTTTTAAAATATCTCTTTCTTAGTCATAAGCACCACAAGCATTTACAAGTATCTATGGGGTCTGGAAAGATGGCTCAGTGGTTAACAGCATTGGCTGCTCTTCCAGAGGACCGGGGTTCAATTCCCAGCACCCACAAGAGAACTCACAACATCTGTAACTCCTGTTCCAAGGGATCCAACTCCCTCACACAAACATGCAGTCAAAATACCAATGTACATAAAATAAAATATTTAAAATAAAAAAAAAGAATATCTATCACCTCGCTGTGTACCCAAGGTCTGTAGGCTTTCTAGACCTGAGCACAATACTTTCCTCAAAGAGACACTGTGAGGATATTACTTTATGGTGGGAAACAATAAAAATTAGCAAACTTATAAAAGCCCAGTAAATAGCTCCATTTACCACAGGGGAAATGCATTAAAATTCCAGTAAATCGAAACATTGCACAATAGATAATTCATTAAAAATCCTTACTCCCTGGCTAGGCAGATACAGAAGACTGTCACAATTAAGGTTGGCCTGGGCTACAATGCAAGACCTTATTTTCTTTTTTTAAAGAAGATGGACTAGAGAGGTGGCTCACTTGGCAAGTACTTGTAAAAAAAGGTATGGTAACATTTGTTTATAATCCATGTCTGGGAAACCAGAATCAGGAGGAATCCTGGGGCTTGCGCACTAGCCAGTCTAGCCAAATCAGAGACCCAAGTCAACCTCTCAAAACACGTGTACACACATAGGAACACATACTTATTTTGAAAAACAAGGTTCTGGGGCTTTCTTTTTGGGTACCTTTCCTTTTTTTACTAAAAGTCTTCATTAAAATGGTCCTTCTAAAAATATATAAAAACAGTTGGGTGTGGTGGTATAGACCTTTAATCCCAGCACTCTGGAGGCAGAGGCAGGTAGATCTCTATGAGAATAAGACTAACCTGGTCTACAGAGTTCGTTCCAGGATAGCCAGGGCTACAGAGAGAAACCCTAAAAACGATTAGTTCCCAAGCTTCTCTTTAGCACACATGCTTTATCTAACATGAATATGCTGTGTGAGGGGCTGGAGATGGCTCAGCAGTTAAGAGCACTTGACATTCTTGAAGAAGACCTGGTTTTGTTCTCAGCACCCACATGGTGGTTCAAGACAAATCATAGGCACATATTTGGTGCACATATATACATGTATACAAACCCCTCATGCACAGAAAATAAGTAAATCTAATTCCCCCCCACCAAGTGCTCTGTGAATAGAACTTTCTTCCTTTAGGATGACACAGTTCAATGAAAGAAACCAATTTTATAGCTAGAAATGGTTTGCTGTGTGTGCGACATACTTATGAGATAGAGGCAAGTAAACTGGAAATTTCCACGTCAGCCTGGGGTTCATTAACCCCCACCTCAAAACTAAGTAAGATTTTTTTTAAGTACTATATAAAGCTGCTAGCTTTTATCTATGTTGTAATTAATCACTAAAATTCTTATCATCACTCTGAGCATCCCGATACTACAGCTGTCTCATGAGAACCAGTTTTCACTATTGAAGCATCACCTCCTCAGCAGCTGTTGTGTTTCTGATGGCTTGTAAGAGGAATGTGATCTTGGACTGGCCTGGGATATTCTCATAGGTTTCCTGAAGGAGAGATAATGAAAGGTTGGAATACAATGTTAAAAAATCGTAGGAGCAAACCAGTGACAAAATTAAAGAACGGGGTGTGGGCAGTCAGGGCTGCCACTGATAACAGTTTCTTTGATGATGTGAAGTGTTGTCTCAGACAGGTGAGTAAAGGAGTTCTCTACGTACCTCTTTATGTTTGCATACTTTTAAAACTTATGTCGTCTAGTTAATAAAAATTCATATCCCACAATAAAAATTTTTTAAAAAGTCAAGCATGGGGCTGGAAAGATGGCTCCATAGTCAAGAGCATGTATGTATTGCTCCTTCTTGCAGAGGACTTGGGTTTGGTCACCAGCATGGGCACTGTGCTTGCAATAGTCTAATCCAGTTCCAGGAGCTCCAACACTCTTTTCCAGTCTCCATGGGCACCAGGCGGCCATACAGGTAAATATCAAATATAACATAACATAACACTGCAAAGTAAGTGCTCACTTTGATATCTTTCACCCGATTATCTGAGAAACGACTTTAGCTAGTCAATACTTTTTAAAGTTGACCATGGAGAGTTGGTTCAACCATAACTGCTTCAAACATCCTTAGATGAAGCAATGAAGAAAAGAAAAGAATCAAATTCTTTATGCTGCATATTCAAGGATAATTTAAAAACAAAATAAAACAGCAGAGAAATTTAGCACCCCCCCCCCATGCATGCTCTATTTGGATCTATTAAAAAGGGCTCCCTCTCTAACACAGTATCAGAGCAAACTTGTTAGCCATAAAAACGGAGTAGAAGACATCAGTCAAAAGCAAATTATGTGGTATTCGCCATGAAGAGCACTCCAACTGATTGTTCAGTGCCAAATAGTCAGCCCTGAAAACATGTATACAAGTTACATACAGAGTGAGCAGGTTATAGTTAGGGATATTTATACCCGAACATATATACATGTATAACAATTACGTTTTTTTATTTGAAGCCCCACATCTGCAGTCGAGTGGGGAGGGAAGGTAGAAATGTATTACATTAAAATCTCAACCAACCAACCAACAAAACAAAAGCCAGGAATAGAGCCCAAATAAGTCTCAACTTATGCCAGCAAGAATTCACATGCAAAAAGCCTAACTATGGCCTCTTTCACTGAAACACTACATCAATGTAAGTGCACTTGCAATATTTTACCTGGAAAAGCTTTTAGTAAAGACTCTCTTTCCACCTGTCTAAAGTAGTTATTAATTTCTTAGCAGTCTAAGTTGGAAGACCTTGCCTGCTGTCACTGAGGCTCAGATGCTGGCAGATAAGGTGATCGAGTTTTGCACCTTGAATGACCTAAAATGAAGGGGAACCAGGACAGAACCTGGTCTTCCGAGGTGCCCACCCTTCAAATCTGGTATTGAGAGCTCTGGGCTTCATTCCTGGGTCTAGCTCACTCAAGAGTTCTAGTTATATAAGGTCACTCTAGTTTTAACTCCTTAAACATCTTAGTCTGAGGAAAAACAGATCTGTGAGGGAAGGTGAACCTGGACCACAGTCCCAATGCAATAAAACACAATGCTGAAAACTGTGCCCAAAGGTATGCACAGCTGAGATGCTGGGCTGAATTTATTTATATAGAAATGAGGTAATTTATGTAAAAGATATTCACAAGGCTGATTACAAAAATGGATATGTATCTTGAAATTTTTCACTTAATTTTTACCAAAGCAACTAAAAAACCCCATGAAAGCTGTCATTAAAAATAAATAAATAAATAAAAAGTCCCAAAGAGCTGGCTGTGGTGGCTCATGCCTGTAACTGCAGCACTTGGGAGGCCAAAAGTCCTAGAGTCTGAAGCCAGTCTAGAGTCCTAAGCCAGTCTGGGCTACCGCATGAGACGCAAGCCTAAAAAAAAAAATAACACAAACAATCAGCAAGCAGAAAACTGCCCCAAATACAAATCCCCAAAGGCAAGCCTTACAGAATAGTAATAGCAGAATACATATCTCTTCATTCCTTGAATCCAGCACAATGTCAGAGCCACTGCATATGCTATAAACCACTGATGTGAAAAAAACCCTCTCCCCTGGGCAATCATACGGAAAATCCAGCGGTTTCTAAGGACTGCCAGGCTTACTGGGTGGGATTGTCGGTGTCACTGTGTCTGCACGTCCTCACGGAGAATACATAGTAGGCCAAATACTCAACATGGTTCCAGGACGAATTATAAGTTCATGATGGGAAAATTCAGGATGAATGGCATTATATTACTAAAACAGGCCTCTCCATTTGCATGTTCAACATGGGAAACATTGGCTGCAGCAGAGCAGGCAAGGATAATGGCTCAGAAAAGGAGCACAGCTCTAAGTCCAGTCTATAGCTCTTAGCCTAGATAAACTTCCACAAGGCAGATTGTGCTTTCTTATTTTTGTACACCAAATACACAGGACCCTGAAACACAAAAGACTATTCCTAGCATTACTCTGCTACCTCCAGTATCCACTACAAGTTTGGAACAAGTAAAATTTCAAGCCTATCTGAGTCAACTATACATAATCACAACCTGTCAAGATTTTTGCCTCCTTTTCCTGCCCACAAAGGAGAAATGTTAAGAGGTCACCTCACTCCTCCCATTGATACTTACTGACAATTCCTCGCATGAAAAAACGCAAAGGAAGGAACAAGGAACTTTATAAATATCCTTAATCAAGTATATTTCCAACTATTACCTTTCAATACAAATGTTACCAGTGAGGAATATTAAGAAATAAATCGCACATACAGTAAGTACTTATGTTAGATAAAAACATCCAGTAATGAATACCACGAATGCCTTTGAATTGCTTGTCAATTTATTTGCTTATTCATGTTAACTATTGTATTCTGAGACATATGAACTTCAAAACCATTTCTTCCTTTTCTGTTTTGAAGTAGGGTCTTTTCTGTGTAGCAGCCCTGGAACTTACTAGACCAGGCTGGCCTTGAACTTAAAGAGATCCTCCTGCCTCTGCTCACCAGTGCTTGAATTAAAAACATACTACCACGCCCACCTTAGAATCATTTCCTTAAAATGCCAGTTAGAGAAAGTCCATGTAGATTTGAGAAAAAGTCTTTCTAATAGCTTGTACAAACGGAGAAACATATTAGAAGAAAGACTTTCAACTACTTCAACAAAACATGACTTTCCTTGCATTTGACTTGATAAATGAGCAAAAGTAGTATCAAGAACTTTGGCATTTAGCTGGGCAGTGGTGGCGGTGGCGCCGGGTGAGGCAGCACACGCCTTTAATCCCAGCACTTGGGAGGCAGAGGCAGGCGGGTCTCTGAGTTCAAGCCAGCCTGGTTTACAGACTGAATCTAGCCACGGCTATACAGAGAAGCTCTTTCTGGAGGGGGAAAAAGTTTGGTATTTGTGTGTCAACTAAGTATTTTTATATTGGCTGACTAAATTACAAATATATTCTTAGAGCCCATGCCAATTTCTCAGCTCCAGCAGCACCTTTCTGCATTTGTTTTTATTACGCTTAAAATTCCATTTTGTTTAGGTTACTTATACATTTCCCCAGGAAAAAAGGGGCATTAAAAGTTTCTGTGCAGCCTTTTTTCCCCCTCAAATATTTGCTGTTCTAGGAAGTTATATTTACCAGTTAGTACTATACTATATGGTACTTTTTTGCCAAACAAACTAAGAAAATAAGTATGATCTCAGGATATCTAAAGAAAAATGTAGATCTGAATGTTTTTGCTAGGAATACAGTCCGACAGTACTAGCAGTACTTATTTCCGATTGTTCTTTCTGAGAAAATGTGCTGAATGCTACTAACTAGCCCTAAAGTGATGTAAGAGATAAAAGATTTACAGCAGGCACCAGATCGGAATCCCAGCTGAACCAGACACTGGTATTTAGTTCAATAGAAGAGAGATTCCCCACCAGGCTTGACAATAGACTTAAGCAACTGGAGGGAAGGGGGAGAATTAAACTAGCTTACTAATTACAATGCAGTTCTGCTCTACAACACACGGAAATTTCTATTATAGGGTGGGATTAAGAACTTGCTTTGCTTTAAAAAAAAATTACCTTGACTTTGCAGAATGTATCAAACTGTTTGGGCATCATATCCGAGGAGCAAACTGTTGCAAGTTCTATGTGCATTCTACCTCTAAAAAACATACCTTTAAAATAAACCTTGCAAAGCATGCACAGACAAGCAGCCTCATCCTACTATATTCACAGTGCTCTGAAAACACTGGAAGCATCAATTACCCATTCATAGGGATATGTTGATATAAATAATGCACCTTACCTATATAATGTGCGGTCTAAGTGACACTGTGAAATGAACTTAGCAGAAAATCCAAACTGCAGAATAACATGTACTGTAAACCCACTCAGCACTGATGTTCATTTACAAGGGAGACTCATGAAATACTTAAACGTGGAGAATGGGTCAAGAACTGTACTGTTTGAATCTCAGCATATAAGTTGTCTATTACAAGGCAGGCATGGGAACTGGTGGCCGCCATCCCAGCACCCAGGAAGCTTAGGCTGGGGACGGCCAGGTTTGAGGGCCTGTGTAAGCGAGAGCCAGACCCTGTCATCTCCCTGCTCCTAATGAATTTTAAAAATACGTTTTTAAAAAATAGATACAGTTTTAAAGCACCATTTCATATATTAGTTTCCAACTTACTTAAAAGTAAGTGTGAGGACTGGAGACATGGTTCAGAGGTTAAGAACACTCACTGTTCTTCCAAAGGTCCTGAGTTCAATTCCCAGCAACCACATGGTGGCTTATAACCATCTATAGTAAGATTTGGTATGCAGGCAGCATGTTGTATAAATAATAAATAAATCTTAAAAAAAAAAAAGTAAGTGTGACCAGAATATCCTTTCTACCCAGAATTAGCAACTGTGCTTTAACAGACAGCTCAGCTTCAGGCGTAAGTACAAGCCGTGACAACATCACTAGCAATATGTAAATATGCCTTTGCTCTGTAAGGGTATCCAAACACTCTTCCGCTGGTCTCCTAAAAAACTTCAGACACATGGTCGCAAGGAACTCCACGTATCCTCAACTTTCCTAGAAGTTACGTCAGTAATACCCGGGTTTCAATCCTAACAATGTATCACCCGTCTTCTACCGACCCAACAGTCCTACAGTTGGCTTGCAAAGGCTTGCAGCTGCATCTGACATGGGACTCCTGAACTCGGACAGACGGAGAACGACTTGGGTTACCGGAAAAGAAGTGGCACTGGCCCAGTTAGACAACCACAGCCCCCGGCACATCCATTTATACAGCGAATCTCTACAGAGATCAGCCAAAATCCGAAGGCAGGCGGGCCCCCGCCCCCAGCCTCCGGACAGCAAGAATCCCCGAAAGGCAACTCGGCGCGAGCCGAGGGGACCGGCTTGTGCGGTTCGTCCTGGAAGCCAGAAGGGGCTCAGGGGAGCGCGGCCGCGAGGCAGCGGCCGGCGGGAGGGCGCACGTTTCCCGGGCCGGGACGGGGTGGGGGCGGCGGCCGCCCGGAGGGCCGGTGGGCAGGCGCGGGGAGCGGGAAGGGGTGCGGGGCCGCGGGCGGGCCGGGGCCGGGCGGGGCGCCGGGCGAGCGGCACGTGTGCGCGGGGCGGCGGCGAGGCAACCGGCGCCGCCGCTGCACGGGCCGGAAGGGTCGGCCGGGCGGGAGGCGCGCACGTGGGCTGCGGGGCCGCTGTCCGCCCGCCGGGCCCGACCGCCGCCGCCGGGCCGCCGGACGCCCGGGCCGCCGCCGGGCCGGCCGGGGAGGGGAAGGGTCGGCGCGCCGGGCGGCCGGGGCCGCGGGGCGGCCGCCTGGCTTACCTCCGCCTGTTTCCGGACCACATTGTCGGGGCTGAGCAGGTTTCCCAGGAGCAGGTAGAACTGTTGCTGCTCCGCCGCGGCCGCCGCCATTGCGCTAGGCGTGAGAGAGAGAAGGAGGGAGCTGTGAGGCGCGCTGGCGGGCCGGCGGGAGGGTTGGGGGCGGGCCCAGCGCGGCGACCGGCACCAGCGGCGGCGCGGGGCTGAGGGGCCGGGCGGGAAGGGCGGGGCTGAGGGCCGGAGGGGGACGGGGCGGGGCCTCGCGCCCTCTCACCCCGCCGCGGCCGCCGGCGCCGGCGTCTCATTGGCTCGCGGCGCAGGGGGCGTGCCCGGCGCCGCCTCCTCGGGGGCCACGCCGATTGGCCACGCACCCTGCCGTGTCGTCACTCGGGCGCGCGCCGGGGGGCGGGGCAGGCGGCTGCGCGACCAGCGTGGGGTTGGGAGAGCCGCGGGGCGCGGCTGGGGAGGAGCCGACCGGGTCGGGCGGCCGCGAGCGACGCGAGGCACGGCCTGGGAGGAGGGGCCAGCTCCTGAGCGCGGGAGAATTCGGCGTCGCCGGCTGGCTGGAGTCCCTCTCCTGCCGGCCTGCGCGTGGCCGCGCCCTGGGGCTTTGGGGCTGCAGGACCCCGGTCGCCATCGCCCCGGCGGCGGCGCCCTCCCCAGCCTCTGTGGAACCCTGCGGTGTGCCCTCCTCCCCCCGGGCTGTGACTCAGGCCGCCCCTTCCCGCGGCTGTGCTGTGACTCAGGTCCCGGGGCTGCCCCGGAAGAGGGATTGTTCATCCCGCCGCACCCCATCACCCACCAACCGAAGCACACGCTCCCACCCGAGACTGCAACCCGTCCCGGTGTTCGGTGCTTCCTTGCTGTCTAACGTGGTTTTGTAGGGCTGATGTGAAGTCGATGCCAGCCAGCACGGAGGGGCCCAGCGACCTGCGCTCTGTCTCTCTCCCCCCCCCCACCCTCTCGGAACTCCAGCACTGGTCTATCTTAGACGGGGCTGCCTTAGCCTTGGAGAGCAGGGCTCACATCAAAACACTGAGTGAAGAAGCCTGCTCAAAATCATGTCTACCGTTCATTCACACAAATGCTCATATTAAAGAAAAAGTCGACTCCCAAATTTATGAAATGCTTGACATTTAAAAAAAAATAAATAGTGGCCCAAGAATGAAAGAGTATCCCAAGTGAGAAAATAGTTCTACAAAATAGATGGGCTGGCCTCCTGGAGAGAGAGAACCCAGTCAAGGTTGCAGCTAAAAGCATAGAGGAGGGACCTTCTTACATCAGATTCTATTGTAAAAAAATCTTCCTTGCTCTGAACTCCAGGTTTATCCCGGTGCCTTTTCCTAGGCTCTGTTGAGAGCCTACTCTGTATCCCAAGCATTGCTAGGCTGAAGGTGACGGGAGGTGAAAAGAATTTGTCTTGTGTCAAAAGGATCCCACCACCCCTAACTAATAGGTTCCCATAGCATGTGGCATGCAGGTAAGATCCATGGCTCCGCAAAACATGGGATTTAACTGGAGACTTCTTTCTTGTCAGTGATTCTGCCTTTCGGAAGTGTGAAGTGTTTTCTCTTGGGTGGTTTTAAAGGCTAGTCTTACACTATCCAGGGCCAGGTCATGCAGAATATGGCCAGAGGCTCTCACTTGGAACTGTGAGAGCCAGCCACGGCCTCTGGAGTAGTATAGTTGATTTGTGGAGAACGTTTCCGCTCTAGTTTTCATTTGCCACATTAGCAGGGTTCTTTATCTACAGGAGGCCAGCACTACTGTAGAACCAGAACCGATGTCCTACCTGGAATTCATTCTTTGGCCACATTATTTTCTTCAAGGTCAGATCATCATACATTAATTCAGAGGCAAGTTTTTATTTTGAGTGCACATTTCTATGTGTGAATAGTAGACATTCTGAGTAGGCTGCTGCTTCATTCAGAGTTCTTAAAATTTGGGGGAATTACATCCTAACCGATTTTTAATTAACTAGGGTTAACAGTAAAAGAAGACGAATTGCCTAGAGGCCTTATCCGGGTATGGCCTGATTTCTAGTTATTGTCAGTACCTGCTATGTTACACACACACACACTTTAATAGCATTGTATATATGCAGGGGTTGGGGATGTAAGTCAGATGTTAGAGGTTGTTTGCCCAGCATGCATGAGGCCCTGGGTTTGGCAGTGCTGCTTAAAGGAAGCCTGTAGATCCATGCCTGTAAGCCCAGGATGTGGAGGCCAGAGGATCAGGAGTTCAATATTGTCCTTGGCTACATAGAAGAGGTGAGCCTGGGCTACATAAGGCTTTGGCTTAAAAAAACAAACTGGGGCAGAAGAGCTGGCTCAGAGGTTAAGAGCCCTGTCTGCTCCTCCAGAGTCCTGAGTTCAGTTCCCAGCACCCACATGGTGGCTCACAACCATCTATAGTGAGATCTGGGCCCTCTTCTGGTGCAGCTGTACATGCAGACAGAACACTGTATACATAATAAATAAATATTTTTTAAAAAGCCAAACATATAAATATATTCAGAGATTCATAAACATGAGGTACCCCAACATAAGTCTGTGTGCTCAGAGCCCGATGGTAGCAGCGGTGGGTCTAGCACTGATTTCCACTTACTTTGATTTGGTTGGTTTACTCTGAGGCAGGGTCTCGCTGTGTGCCTCTAGCTGGGCTTGAATTCACAGAGATCCTCCTGCCTTTGCCTACCAAGTGCTGAGATTAAAGGCGTGTACTTGCTGATGTCTCAAAAAAAAAATGTGCTGTTTCAGTCATGATCTTGATGGCTGACTCTTTGACCCTCCCCCATATAAGCCGGGGAGTGACAGACTGGCTAGATCCCAGGGGAGGACTTTGCAGCCAGCCCTGAGGAGACATGATAAGTTGGGGTTGGATGGAAGGGAAGGAGGTCCTCCCCTGTTGGTGGACTTGGAGGGGGCGGGGAAGAAGGAGATGAGGGAG
>CM053745.1:61153754-61250004 GCA_028658305.1 Pachyuromys duprasi | reverse complement strand
TATAAAAAAAAAAAAATGTGTTTGGTTCAAAAGGAAATGTGCTTTCAGTTTAAAAATGCAAAATTCACATGGAATTTTAAGGGCAATTGAACATTAATAACATTTCATATTGATAACATGTAGAAATAGTATATTGGGTTAAATTCTATTAATAAAAGTTATTAACTATACATTATATATAGGCCATCTTAGCCATTTTTCTTTACTTATTTAAGTATGGCTAGTTAGAAACTAGAAAATAGCATGTGGTTTGCATGCTTGGCTCATATTTTACTTCTATTGGATAGTGCTTTGCTAGAGAATAAAATAAGTAGCTAAACACAATCACCCTATAAACATTGTCATCTAAATTAGTAAGTAACTTAAAGGAATGAATCAGTTACCGTACAGTGTTTTCTGTTGCTCCCAGTTTTTTGACTTGGTTCTCAGGGATTTGGAGACATGGCACAGCACTTTCTGAGCACGTTCCTTGCTTAGGAATTTCCTCTCCCTGCTGTTTGACATAAATAGAATTGGGGACCCTTAGAAGACAATCAGCTCAGGTCAAATCTGATCTTGCAGAATAAAAACGCATGTCTAAACCTGGTGGTGCACACTTTTAACCCCTGTACTCAGATGTTCTGACTTTGACCCCAGGGACCCACATGAGCAAGAGAGAGAACTGACTCCCCTAAGCTGTCCACTGATTTCTACACACTTGCTGTTGAGCGCACACACACACACACACACACAAATTGTCTTTTTGTTTTGTTTTTTAAGTTAAATCAAGTACTGGTCAAGAGCTAAAGAAAAATATAAATTTCTGGATGATGACTGTTAAAATTTAAATATGGCAAATGGATTTAAATACTGTCCCCTTTACTGCATTTTAAACATGAAATAAAAATAGATTTAGCAGAAGGATTTTATTTTTAAGATTATTGTTTTTTATTTAGAACACAAATATGTTGAATGTAGAAGAATGCAAGAAGATGCATCCTGTAAACAGTTGCAAAAGAGAACTGACAGGACCGCATTACTCTCGCAAAGGAGGTGAGGACAGAAGGGGACTTTAGAACCGGGGCAGTGGGCAGTTGAGGCCAGCAGATCTTGAGCTTCCGGTCAATGGGGTTCCAGCTCAAAAATCCTTATGAGCTCAGTTCTTGGAAGCCATGTAAAGGCAGAATGAGAGAACTACCTCTCACCAAGTTGTCTTCTAGACTGTATGTGTGGCACACTTGGACCATGTGCATACATCATACACATTTTTAAAAAGCCAAATGTCATTAGTAATGGGATATTTTTATTACAGAAAGGGTAAACCAATCAGAGATACAGGTAAAAGATTTTTTAGTATCTTAATTTCTTTATATGTGAGAGAAATAAATACGGTCCACACATATCTGTGTGGAGAGGGTGAGAAAATGTGTGTGGCTGCCATGTGTGCCACATGCTGTGTGAAGTCGGGGACAGGGACTTGGCTCTCTCCTCCCAACATGTGGGTCTCAGGGACCGAACTCAAATTAGCTGACTTGGTGGCTGGCGCCTTGACTGGCTAATCTCTCTTGCCAGCCCAGACATAATTTTAAACACAGGAACCTAACAGCAAAGCTCCAAATAAAGCAAAGCCTGACCCGTGTAAGAAATGAGACAGTTCAGCGGGGACAATTTAAGATATCAGTTCCCGTTTTCGGCCACTGATAGGATAACTGGCCATATAGACAGAAGACAGAATAGAGATAAGACACGCCTAGTTTCCTGATTCTCCTGCCACCATCTTCCCAGTGTTGGAATAATGCCTGATTTTTGACCAAGATTCTGAGATGGTCAATTTGTTTTTCATCTTGGCTTCTTTGTGGTACCCAGTTATTCAGTCAAACCCAAGACTAGATACTGCTGTGAAGGGATTTGAGGGACGTGATTTAAGGTTTGTAATTAATCAACTTAGTAAAACATTACCATCCATTAGGTGTGTTCATTTTTTTGCCATCAACTGAGGCCCTAAAAGAACCACACAGAATCTGGAGCAAGAAGCAGTTCTATCCCAAGGACGTAGCATGGAGATTCTGCATGCCTTTCAGATTTCAAACTCTAGACCACACCATTAGCTGCTATGAGGATTTGCAGAGTCTGGTCTTCTTACAGGTTTTGACCTTGCTGTTTCCTACAGTGATAAGAACTAATCTAATTCTTTACAGTAAATATTTTGTACTCTGCATGGTGGCAGATCAAGGCCAGTCTGGTCTACATGGTAATAATATTCAAGGCCAGCCTCCGTTTCTGTGCAGACCAGACTGGCCTTGAACTCACTTTGTAGTTGAGGATAATCTTAAACTTCTGAATTCTTTGTCTCCATCTCCTAAATTCTGGGATTACAGGCATTCAGATATAAAGCAGTCAACCACCCCATCTGTCAGTGAATGCCACCAAGAATGTGAAAGACAGCACATAGAATGGGAGAAAATTTATGAAATCTATGTATCTTTTAGGGATTTGTGTTCACAACATGCAGAGAATGACCTCTTACACTCAACAAAACAGCCCAATTAAGCATGTGAATAGACATTTCTGCAAGAGAATATACCAATGGCCAATAAACACACAGAAAATGTTCAACAGCACTAACCACTGCAGAAGTGCAAAACAAAACCTCAAGGTACCATTTTGTCTGGAGTCATTGCTTTAATTAAAAAGACAATAGTTAAGTGTTGATGCGAGTGAAGAGAAGTCCAAACCCTCCCCCTGGGAGCTCCAGACTCAGATCCCTCATGCTTTGCTGATGGAGCAGTCTGCTGTTTACAACAGGGGCAGAGAGGAAGTGCAAAGACTGTCGACTGCGAGCAAGGAAACCTGCTGTTCACTAGAGCACAGTAGTACTTGGGATAAGGAGAAATATATGTGCAGCATAATAACATCGATAAGCCTTTAATCTCAGTCTACAGAGTGATGTCAGACACACACTCAAATATTCTATGTAATGTACAGAATGAGAAAAATCCACTTAAAGGAGTGGTTGCTGTGTGCCTGGGTGTGGGGCAGAGAGGAGAGCACGTGAGGGAGGAGAAGAGTACTCGTATGGCTTTGGGGAATAGGTGACACACTTTCAGTTGTCTGCCTGTCATAACTCAGTCACCAGGAAAGACAGAACTGCACCAGGCCAAGCGGCAGCACTCAGGAGGCAGAGGCAGGCAGATCTCTGAGTACAGAGCGAGTTCCAGAACACCCAGGGCTACACAGAGAAACCCTGTCTTGAAAAACAAAACAAAACAAAACAAAACAAAGAGGAAGCAGAACCTCAAGCAAGGAGCTTCCTAAATCAGGTTGACCTGTAGGCAGATGTGTCTCGGTTGTTGACAGGTGTGGGAGAGCCCAGCCCACTGTGGGAGGGTTATTTATAAGAAAGCTAGCTGAGCACGCCAATGAGTAGTCGTTCTCTACTGGTTTCTGCTTCAGGGGCCTGTCGTGTTCCTGCCTGGCCCCACCCTTTATAGTAGACTGTAATTTGTGAAGTACAGTGGACACTTTCAAGTTGCTTTTGGACTGAGCAGCAGAAAGCAAAGTCACAAGGATAATGAAGAGGTTCATGAATATAGCAGTGCTACTGGATGTACAATTCTAAATCTTCTAACTACTGTGTACTTTGAAAGGTTGGACTTAGACGGAAAGTGCTTGCCAGAAAGCCCAATAACATGAGTTTGATCTCTGTGACCTGTATGGGGGATGTGAGTTTTGAAAACCATCCTCTGTCATCCCTGGAAACTGAGGCTCATGAGCATTACACACATGTGCAAACCCATACTCTTGTAGTGAATAACTAAATGTGGCTGGACATGGTGGTACACTCAGGAGGCAGGGGCACGCAGATCTCTGAGTTCGAAGCCAGTTTCAGGACAGCCAGGGCTACACAGAGAAACTCTGTCTTGAAAAACCAAACCAACCAACCAACCAACCAGCTAAAAACCCTAAGTGTCACTGAAAGACTGCACAAGGACTGGTGGTGGACACAGTCCCAGCATGCAGGGGCAGAAGCAGGCTGAGCTCCGGGACCTCCGGTCCACATGGCAAGCTGCAGGCTTAACCAAGGCCCAAGTGAGGCCCGGCCTCACAAAAGCAAAAAGCAAACCAAACACTTCCCCAGAAAACCTAGACCAAAACTAAAGAAAGGGTTCATTTTATGATACACGGATTACATTCCAGTAGTTACTACTTTAAAATGTTTTACAAACCTGAAAGCGGTTGCTTTTGACGTCAGTACTGAGTCTTTTTCTTTTAACAGTATTTCTTGTGTTCAGAATGTATGGATGACAGCATTCATAACCCTCAAATCTCTGAACCTTACCACGCCAGGATTTGCAGGGAACAGAACAGGGCAACTCCAGCAAGACACCAAGACAACCTACGTGTGTTCCGTCCCCTCGTCTTTGCTATTCACAGAGAACACCTTACAGTTGGGTGCTTGGACATATCTTGCCCTCATTGAGACGCACACTCGGAGCAGTAACTGTGACATCCTAGCCCAGACACACAGTTTCTCGCAGGACAGACTTTTTAGCAGCCTAAAGGACTCTGTTCACATTCCCCACTCTGTCCGCACTATGAACTTTCTACCACATTTATCTACATTCCTATTTAATGAGCATTTTGGTCATCTGTGCATTTAATGGCTGTTGGATGGGCCTCTTCTGGGTGAGGGGTGCTGCTGGGCTGTGGAGGTTCAGTGGCAAGCTTGACGACAGAGTGGTCACCCTCTTTTTCTTTTTGAGGAGGTCTTACTGTGTAGATCAGGTGGACCCCAAAATCACAATTCTCCCGCCCCCACCACTTTGGAGGTAGGATTCCAGGCATGTGCGACTACACCCTCATGCTCACAATCTTTTGAGATAGTGAACAAGCTGTAAGATAATCCCCTACAGCGATGAGTGAAAGGACGAACAGTGGCATCAAGGGTGATCGAAGCGGGCGCTACTTTAAGGTCACAGTCTTTTGAGAGATTTTATGCTGAAAAACAAAATGAGAAGTAGTGGAGGAATGGAGAAAACAGCACAAAACGTCCAAGGTGAAAATGAATTGCATATGGTAGACAGAGGAATAGTACAAAGCCAGGCTGGAGTGAGCAGTGGGCAGGGAGGGCTGGGAGGTGGGGAAGAGCCCTGTTTGGACAGGTCCTGAGCCAGGGGAAGGCCTGTGTGCGATTAGGCGGGCAGGGTGACTGTGATGCCCTTAGACGAAGGGGCTGTTAAAAACTCTCTGTTGATTTCACTTCCTTGCCTTTTTTTGGGAAACAGGGTATCACACAGTCCAGTCTGACCTTAAACGCCCTTTAATAATTTAATAGTGTGTTGTGTGCGCGTGCACTCGGAGGTCAACCGGTGGTCTTCAGTATCTAACACTGTCTTTATTCACCCTGGGACCACATCTCTGCTTGAACCGGAACAGAAGCTTGCTGGCCCGCCTCTGGCCCCCATCATCTACATTACAAGCTCACAGTTATGTTTGGCCTTTTACAGGGGTCTGGTGATTCAAACTCAGGTCCTCACGCTTTCAGAACAAGGGCCTTTATCCTCTGAGCACCCTGGCCTCCAATTCTCTACAAAGCTAAGGACGAGCTTGAACCTGCGATCCTTCTGCCTCCCAAGTGCTGGGTTACAGGTGTGTGCTCCGTGTCTACATTTGTCTGTGTCTGTGATTGCGAGCATTTGCTTAAGTGCTTGAGAATTCACTGATGATCGGGGAGGAATAGGTGCAAAGGGGAAACGGAGTCATCTTACACCATCTCTGACAAAGTTGTCTGATTCTTACAGACAGGCAAGATTACTTGATATAAAGGAAAACACTCAATTTTCTTTTAAGGTGTCTTAAAGTTATTATTGGGTACACATGAGTGTAATGTATGTGTGTGGGCACGTGTGCCAGGGCAATGATGAGGTCAGCTCTCTGCAGCGGATTCTCTCCTTCCTTCCTGACAGTCCAGGGTTGTGAGGCGTGGGCAGCCAGCACCTTTACCTGCTGAGTTCTCCTGATATCTAATCCACTCCACCTTGGCCCTGGCAGGACAGCTTTAGCAATATGGAATTAAAGCCTGAGCTCAAACCCAGCGGAACACACTCAGCACACTGACATCTCTCATCGTAATCTCAGCACCGACATATTTTGCTTCATTCATGCTTACACTTTTGATTATTCAGAGGGTCCCTGCCCCTTTGAGGAATGTGTACAGGGTACGAGGAAAGAATGTGTTTTCGGGTCTGTATGTCCTGTCAAATCAGATGGAAGTAGAACTGGAGAGCACTCAGATAACAGGAAGAAAGTGAAAATGTACTTTTAAAATTGGGTGGTGAGCCGGGCGTGGTGGCACTCACCTGTGATCCTGGCACTAGGGAGGCAGAGGCAGGCAGGTCTGTGAGCTGGAGGCCAGCCTGGTCTGCAAAGCGAGTCCAGGACAGGCAGGGCTACACAGAAACCCTGTCTCAAAACAAAACAAAAACAATTGGGTGGGTGCTCAGGAGAATTTTTAGAATTAAATTATTTAATGTACACACACACACACACAGGCATGCGCAGCACCAGTATGGAAGTCAGTTAGGACAGCTTTGTAACATGGGTTCTGTCCTTCCAGAGATGAAGCACAGAACGCAAGCACTTTGCGCTGAGCCACTCCCGCCCCTTACAGCTTTTGAAGACCCTTGCAGCAATGAATTAGTTTCTTTTCTGTGATGGGGAGAGTCCAAGACTTTGGCCTCAGGGTCAGGACCCCCAGCCCCCGTCCCTCCTTCCCCACTGACCCGCGCGGTCTGGGTTCTCACGGCTGCCCTTCTCTGTGTTTCGGGAGGGTTGGACCGGCTCCCTGGGGAGTCCTCCTGCCTCCTGCATTGAGGACTGCTCAGCCATCCATTGTGCTGCAACAGACAGCCAGCAGGCTCAGCCAGGGCTGCTCACTCTGGGCTTTAGAGATCTGTGCTCCCAACAGCCACCCTAGTCTTTAGAAGCACTTTTTCTTCATCGTCCACTGTCATTTGCCAACAAAAGAGTGGCAGCTGTTTTTACGTGTCAGCTCCCTGCTATCTGGTTCTGTGCGCCCTAAAGCCAGGAAAGCCAAAGGCAGATGGCTTGAGTGCACTGGGCACATCTCACCAGCAGCACACACAAGAACAGCGACCCGCACCTACATGCTGTTTATCTCCTTATCTAGGTAGAATCTACCTGTTTATTTCTGAGGCAGGGTTTCCTGTAGGCTGGTCTTGGACTTGTTATGTGGCTCAGGTTAATGAGTTTTTGTTGGAGGGAGGAGGGGCTTTTGGAGACGGAGACAAGGTCTTGCTGTATACCCCTCATTGGTTTGGGACTCCACATACAGACCAGGCTGGCCTTGAACCCCGAGCAGCTCCTGCCCCTGCTTCCCCAGTGCTGGGGTCACAGGCCTGAGCTGCCACACCTGGCTTTAGGGGCTTCCTGAAATGCTGGGGACTGAGCTCAGGGCTTCGTGCATGCTAGACTGGGACGCTACCAACTGAGCCGCACGGCCAGCCTCACTAGCTTTCCACTTCAGGGTTTAGAGTGGGTCCCAGTGTTCTCATCTCTAGTGCTGACACAACCTTCTGGCCCAAAGCTGTCTCTTCCGCCAGGGCCACCCACCACGGACACTCATGAGATGACAGAGCTGTTTAGGAAGCTCCATAGGCAGGGCCATTGGCTTGTCTCTGAGCCCAGGCTTCACCCTGGTGAGGACACTCAGTTCTCTAAGAAGCAGCTGGGTAGGTGGTTCATTAAGCCCTGCTTTGGCTACTGAATGGTGGAGTGGGTTTCCCCACCATGAAGGTGAAATATTTGCCTATCCTATATGTGACCAGTTGCCTCTGGAAGCAGAGATGACACAGGGTCAGTGCTGAAAGGACCCAGCCATACGCAGGAAGGCCCAACCCGGGGCTCTAGAGGCTTTAAAACCGACGTGGTGAGGTGCCTGAGAAGCCAAAGCCACCGCGGGCCAGTCTGCTGCCAAGTGCTTCTCTGTAGGAATGGGGGTAAACCATTGTAGTGGATCGAATAAAGGTGAAGAAGTCAAGAAATGAATATCAGAATTATAAAGGAAATCAGAAGGTCTTTTTGTCACTTAGAAGGTAAGAGTAGAAATTGTAGTGGGCCTGAGTGAAGCCAGGTGGACCCGGTAGTAACTCACGTGGGTGCTGCAAAGATCCTGGTCAGGTCAAGTAGCTGTGCTCACACATGGGCCCTGGTAAGGTTTCTCCCCGGAACCACCTGGGTGAGATAGAAACTTATGTCTGAGGGTTCTGGGGTGGTGACAGGCTGTGGTCGTGAGTTCACAACAGCTTTAAGCTCTCATCAGCCAAGTTTACAGAGCCAGCAGAGAGGACTTAAGGCTCCGTGACCTTCACTCTTTCCCCCGTGCTCTCTGTCAGGCTTTCAGAAATGGCACTGACCCACTTAGACAGCCACAGCCTCAGAATCACTTCCCTCCCCCCAGACGCTCTACTTCCAACCTGGGGGAACAGGAGAGCCGAAGGCACTCCCTAGATCTCAGGCAGAAATGCCTTCCGGGTCCTATGCTCCTAAGTTTTCTCTGTCCAAGGGAACATGAGGGCCACTCACAGTAGTCACGGCTGCTCAGCACTATGCTTGCTTCGGTCTAGGATGGCACTAACCCCAGAGTTCTGACCTCACAGCTCAGTGGTCTCCATGGAGACACCAGATTGCAATTGTGACCTCCTGCGTGTCAGCAGGGTGTCGCTGGTGGCCTCAGCTGCAGGGACCTGAGCCCATAGTGGGGAGAGGATGTTACTGGCCTTAGAGAACAGAACATATGGAGTTAGGGGGTACTGGGAGGGGGTACAGATACCCCTCCTTACCTGTGGACTCTAACACTCTCAGTACTCGGTACCAAACAAAACCAGTCAAATTAAACGTATAAATTTATGTGGAAGCAACAGGAAATTCCAGATGAAATCAGGTTCTGGCTTTGGGGTTTGTAGTAAAATTCTTACATGATCTACACATGCCATTTGCGTCCACGCTTTCCTCAGTCCTCCTCTGGCTGCCCCTCCTGCCTTCTGACTCTGTATTACCTCAGAATTAAACAACATACTGTTGGGTGCCAACTGTTTAAGGTGACTCGTACAGAATCCTTTCTGTGGCTGTTTTTCTGGGCAAGGAAAGTCAAGCACAAGCCCTCTGAACTGGTCTCTTCAGGAAGTCTTCCGTTGCCTGCTCCGCCCCCTCATCTTCATTTCCATCATGTGGAGCTCTTCATGATGAGTTGGTAGGAGGCAGGGCGTTTTCTCAAAGATCCGCAATCACTGTAGAACCAGGTTTTTGTTTTCAGAGAGGTAGTCTCATGTAACGCAGGCTGGCCTTGAACCCTGTGCAGGGGACTCACATGTAACTCAGGCTGGCCTTGAACTCTGTGTAGCTGGCCTTGAATCCTGTGCAGGAGACTCTCATGTAACTCAGGCTGGCCTTGAACCCTGTGCAGGGGACTCTCATGTAACTCAGGGGTGGCCTTGCTGGAGGAAGTAGGTCAAGGCAGGGAGTGGCGGTGGCCTTTTGAGATTTCCAAAGCTGAGTGCCTTCCCCAGCTCACTCGCTCTGCTTCCTGCTTGTGGTTCAAGATGTGTGCCCTCAGCTGGCTGTTCTCACTGTCTGTGCCTGCCACCCCTGCTCCATCGTCATGGACTCCAGATCGGGAACAGTAGCCCAAATAAACCCTTCCTCATATGGGCTGCGTTGGCCATGGGGCTCCAAAGATCTGCATGTCTCTGCGCCACACCATGGCAGGGTTTCCGAAGCGTGCAGTTGTTCTTGCCTTTTCATGTAGATACTTGGGTTCAGGTAACTGAGGGTGTAAAGCCTCCAAGGCGGGCGCTCTACTGGCTCAGACATATTCTGGCCCCTGCTGATCATTTTTGGGCCGTCCTTTTGGATTTAGTATTAGGTTTGGCGCCAGCAGCTATTCAGGTTGATTTCACAAAGTTTCTCTTAATGCTTCTGTTCAGGGTGGTGGTGTGTGTGGCAGTGATGGGTAAGAATATGGGTTCTTGTTAAATAGAGGGCTTAATCCTGGGCTGTGGGGTCACAGGGGTCCAAGGTACCAATCGCTTGGCTTTGATAGTCTGAATAAGAATGGCTCCCGTAGAAGCCAGGAGTGCTGGCGCACACCTTTAGTCCTAGTGCTCTGGAGACAGAGGCAGGCAGATCCTGAGTTTGAGACCAGCCTGTTCTACAAAGTTCCAGGATAGCCAGGCCTATACCGAGAAACCCTGTCTTGAAAAACAAATGAACAAAAAAACAAAACAAAAAGAATGGGTTCCAGAGGCTCGTATATTTGAGTGCTTGGCCCCAGCTGGTGGAACAGCTTGAGAGGGTTAGGAGATGTGGCCTTGTTGGAGGAGGTGTGTGACAGGAGCTTGGGGTGGGAGGGAGAGGCTTTGAAGTTTCGGAAGCCCATGCCAAGCCCAGTCTCCTCCTCTTTGTCTGAAACTTGCAGATAGCTGTGCACCTCCACGGCTCCGGCACACTGACCGCTGCGTGCTCCAATCCTGCTGTTCGTGGACTCAGCCTCTGAAGCGGCAAGCAAGCCACCAATTAGTGCTCCTCCTTTGTAAGTTTTCATGGCGTCTCCCCACATGGACACAACAGTAACGAGGACAAGGGCCTTCAGCCGCCCTGAAGCAGCCCTGCTCTCCCCAGACTCCTAGGCCTCAGCGCTACATCTGCCCACTCACTTGCACAGGCTTGCTTCCCTCCCACCGTGACTGGCTTTATTTTAGGGAATGTTGAGCCTGTGGATTAAAAAGAAAAAAAAAAAACACCTCAAAAATGGCTCTGAAATATTCATGTTCACATGAAGTAACAGCTTATTACAGAGCTGAAGGGAGAGGCCGGGGAGCCGCGTGCTTCCTCCAGCCTCGGCCAAGTCCTTCAGGAGCATCGTGCCGGGGGTGGGTGCTCACAGTGCCTCATGGACTTAGAGAAGCCACTCAGCTGGGGTTGAAGGTGGGCCGCCCTTCATTCCTTGAGCCCCTCACACGTGCACACATGCTTTCGTTTGCTTTTGAGACATCTCCTGATGCTGCAGTGTAAACTGTCCTGGCTCGGCTGGCTGCATGCTTGAGGCCCTCTGCCTCAGTCTCCCAAGAGCTGGGGCTGCGGGCCGGAGCCGCGCGCTTGCTGGGGCTTGTCCGGCAGCAGTGCTGAACGCCACAGGAAATTAAGCGTGTTTCCACGGTTGCTTCTCCTTGTGGCTCTTGTCCCTCAAAGGACCTGCCCGAAGCGACAGTCACAGGTCTTCACAGGCCAAGGCTCATGTATTCATGTCTATGGGAAATGGGACCTTTTTAGCATTATACCCTTGTTTTCTGCTTGTGAACTCCAACTCGAAGGGGCCGGGGTGATGGTTCACCTTGCAAGCACAGGGACCTGAGTTCAATCCCCAGCACCTACATGAGAAAAGAAAACTCCGGGTGTGTGACCTGTGCATGCACTCCAGTGCTTAGGGAACACGGCAGGCCAATGCCTGGGCTCTCCAGGCAGCTTCTTTGTGAATTCCAGTCCAGTGAGAGTGGCTCCGTGTCAGAACACAAGGTACAGAGCTCCTGAGGTCACATGAGGTTGTCTGGCCCTCCCACGCATGTGCCTCCCTGCCCAACATGTGTACACACTTATACACAATGGGACTTCTAGTGGAGAAGCCCTTTCAAAGCGTAGATTTACGGGACCTTTGGGTTCTAGTTCATACCGGGAGCACTCAGGCAATTCATGTCTAAAGGGCCCAGAAGCCGTGCTGAGACTGATAATTTAATCTACAACCTTAAACTTTAAAAAAAGGCTTTTGTGGGCAAAAGATCTGAACAGACAGTCCTCTAAGGAACATGCACAGTTAGCCAGTAGTCGGGTAGAAGGTGTTGAGCGTTAGTCATCAGGGAGATGCAAATCAAAGCCGTAATGAGATGCCGCTTCACACCCACCGGAGTGGCATGAGTGTGGAAAATGAGAACCCATTTGCATTGTTGGAGGGAATGTGAAGTGCCGTGACAGGACAGAAAATAGTCGAGTTAGTCTGTAGAAGTCACACGGAGGCCAGCATGATGGTCGTGCTCTGCAGCCTGGGGCGCCCTCAGCCCCGCTGTGTGGCCGAGCCTAGCTTTGAACTTGCAGAGATCATTCTGCCTCAGCTTTCCAGTGTTGGGACTATAGATATGAGCCATGACACCATCTACAAAGTAATAAGTTCTGACCATGCTGTAACACTGGATTAACTTTGGAAACAGTGTGCCAGGGGGCAGAAGCAGCCACAGAAGAGGAAACGGAGTCTGTCTGTATGAAATAGCTAGAAAAGGGCAATCTGTGGATGGCAGGTGTGTAGGATGGGGGTGGGTATGAGAGGAGAACCCAAGACTGTTGTTTAACAGTAATGAACATGTTATAGCATGATTACTCTTGTGATTCTACAACTATGAACATACACTTTAAATGGGTAAATGGTATGGTGTATGTTTATGTCTCAAAAAGAAAGAAAGCGCCAGTGGGTACAGCCAGGATAGCTGAGTGCTAGAGTGGTCTTGAATGCACAAGGTTAGCATCGGTTCCCAACATTTCCCTCTCTCTGTCTCTCTGTCTCTCTCTGTGTGGCTCTGTCTCTGTCTCTCTCTGACACACACACAGAGGGAGGGAGGGAGAGACAGAGGAACAGACAGACAGAGATACAGAGAGACAGAGACACAGTGTTCTCAGATTTTAATGGTCTTGACTGGCAGAAATTTCTTTCTTTCTGTTGTTTTCTTTCTCTTCCTCCCTTTGCCTCTCTCCACTCCCTCCCTACCTCTGTCCCTCCCCACTTCCTTTTCTGTCTAGTTTCTCTACGTAGCCCTTGCTATCCTGGAACTCATCTGTAGACCAGGATGGCCTCAAATTCACGGAGATCCACCTGCCTCTGCCTCTCAAGTGCTGGGATTAAAGACATGCACCACCACCAGGCCAGAGATTTCTTATTTATATTTGGCCTTGTTCTTTCTCTTGCCTTAGCCGTAGCTTCCAACTTGTTGTTGGAAGAACAAGAGAGACAGAAGAAACTTTCTTGTCTCAAATTATAATTCACTCAGCACTTAAAGGGCATACGCTAGCCTTTGGCAAAACTCTCCCAGGGCCTTAGCCCTCTCTCATCGGGTCACGGTCGTAGGCCGTGTAGAGGATGAATGAGGTTCATATATAATCCCCAATTGGTGGGACTGTTGGAGGAGGATTAGGTGTGGTCTTCTTGGGGAAGGTATGTCTCTGGCAGCGGGCTTTCCCAGTTCTCTCTCTCTCTCTCTCTCTTGCTCTTTCTCTGCCTTGCTCATGGATAGAGATGTTAGGTCTCAGCTGTATGTCTGCTGCTGCCACGATGGTACTAGACTCACCTCAGTAACCGTGAGCCCATGAAATGCTTCCTTTTGTAAGTTGCCTTGGCTATGCTGTCTCTTCAAAGCATTAGAAAAGTAACTGAGACAGGCTGTCATCCACCTGTGACCTCCTGAGCTCCCTAACTGCTCCGAGCTTATTCATCTACCATAGGAGACTTGGGAAGCTACCAAGACAGCCTGGGACTTCCTCAGAGAGAGCATGAGCGTGTAAATGAGAGGAGACTTCCGAAAATACGGGGTCAGCTATGAAGAGAGCTGGAAAGTGGGCTGAGCTCGCCTCCTTTTAAATGTCTTATTGTCATGCGTGTGTGAGCATGTAGGTAGGTGGCTGTGGAGCCCAGGAAAGGGTGTCAGAACCCCCAGAACTGGAGTTACCAGTGTTTGTGAGCCACCCATTTCAGTGCTGCTAACTGAACAGGGCCCTCTGTGAGGGCAGCAACGCTCTTAACTGTTGGTCTGTTTGTCCAGCCCCAAGGCAGCACAGTTTTACCTCAGTGAGTGCAGCGGCTAAGAGTGGGGAGATGTGGGGCTCTCAGGACTCCCCGTTTGGAGAAATCACATGATCCCTCACACGCATTTTCCTTCTATGACATGGACATCATATAACCTGTTTACCTCCGTCTAAGACATGTTCCTGTGAACTGATCATATGGTTAAATGTTATTGGTGCAGAAATTAAATTGTGACACTGCTACCAACATCATTCAAAACCAAGATATTAGATGAACACATTAGCTCACATCTGGAATCCTAGCACTTGAGGTTTAAGGTCATCCTTAGCTACGTAACCAATTTAAGGCTAGCCTGGGCTACATGAGACCATGCCTTCAAAGAAAGAAAGAAAGAACAATAACAACATGGAAAGTTTTAGTTAAGTCATGGTTAACTGAATGCAGCTGAAAACACTGTGATGGTTAATTGACATTGTCCCCCTGACTATATTTACTGGAAAGATTGGACCCACGCTGAGTGCCTGTGACACAGTCACATGGGCTGGGCTCTAGACTGGTGAGAACAGGAGCACCCGTCTCTCTGCACTTCCTCACTACAGATGTAATGCAGCCAGCGCTCCCGATCCTGCCCTCCGGACTGTGCCCCCTCAGACTGTGAGCAAAAACACATCCTTCCTCCCTCAGGTTGCTTTTGCTGCAGTAACAACAACAACAACAACAAAACAAACTAATAGATATTTTAAAAATCAATAAAATGTTTACCTTCCAAATTTGGCATTCTAAAAGCTGGAGAGATGGCTCAGCAGTTACGAGCACGTACTGTTCTTGCAGAGGAGTCATTTGAGGCAGCTCATACCATCTGTACCTCTAGCTCCAAAGAATCTGACTCTCTTCTGTCCTCCATGGACTCCAGGAGTGAATTGGTGCACATATACACACTCAGGCGAACTCATAGACATTAAACTGTCAAATACTTCTTAGTTGACCTCTCATTACTTCTACATCAATTCCTCTGTTAAGCTGTTTTATTGTTCTGGTTGGATCTCAGAAACCATGTTTAATCTGCCCCATACAATACCTCAGTGCCCATAGCAATGCCATGAACCTGGTAGTTACCCAGCAGACACCTCCTCTGTTGCCTGGTAACAGAGGAGGTTAAACTGATAAATGGCACAGGACGGTGACTTTACTGAGGACAGTAAACCAACCTAAAGCATCTTGAGCAATGAGTGATGTCTACACCGTTCGGGAGAGCAAAGGTATGATCGTGAGGCTCGGAGAAGTGGAGAGGACATGTGCACTCTGCAGGCCGGCCAAGCAACGGATGGAACGGGGCAGCTGCCAGCCTTCTGCAGTGAGGTCATCTTGGCTGAACATTGAAGGGAGTCTTTGTTTGGGGCTTCTGTCCAGAGACTGACGCCCTTCCTCAGGAGGATCTGCCTTCTCACAGCTGAGAGTCTTTTCGTTTTTTTCACTAAAAATTCTTGCAGGGAATGGTGGCACATATCTTTAATCCAGCACTCAGGAGGCAGATGCAGGCAAATCCTGGAGGCTAGCCTGGTCTAGAGAGTGAGTTCTAGGACAGCCAGGGCCATACAGAGAAACCCTGTCTTAAAAAAAATTCTTTATAGTACATTTTATTTTGTTTATTTGTTTGTGTGTTTGAGTGCATGTATGTTTGTGTGTGTAACATACTGTGTATGAGGGAGGATGTTTGAAGAGAACTGTCAAGAGTTGTTGCTTGTCTCCTACCATGTGGGTCCCAGAGATGAAACTCAGGTCATCAGGCTTGGCAACAAGCCCGTTCACCTCCAGCATCTCACCAGCCCCTTCATTGTATAAGAGAGACAGAGAGGGAGGGACAGAGGGAGAGAGGGAGGAAGAGAGAGTTTTCGAGACAGGCTTTTCTGTGTAGCCTGGCTGTGGAACAGGCTGGTCTCAAACCGACAGACCTGCCTGCCTCTACCTCCCGAGTGCTGGGACTAAAGGTGTGCCACCACACCTGGCTGAAGATGAAATATTTTTACTTGTTTTATATTGTTAATTGCTTCAATGCAATAGGTATTTCTACGTTACTGAAAGTTTTTCTAGAAAAATGGCTATACTGGTACTTTTTCTTTGTTAAAAACACAGGCAAAATAAATTTACTACCTTTCATTTTTATTGTTGATTCTTTTAAAATGTTTTATTTATTGAGAACGTCATTGTATTTGCACAGTGTATTTCATCATATGCACCCCTCCCTCCTCTTTTTTTTTTCCTGTTTGTGAGTTGTGGAACCCAGGGCCTTGTCTATGATAGGCACTTGATCACTGACCTATACCCTTCTGCTTTCACCTTTTCTTTTAAGAGAGGATCTCATGATTGTGTGTTGTCCTGTAGACCAGGCTGGCCTTGAACTCAGAGATCTGGCTGCCTGAGTGCTGAGATCATAGGCCTGCACCACTAGCCTGGCAGAACTTACCATCTTAACTGTGGTTAGGGGTATAGCTGAGTGCTTTGGGATGGGCTTTCCCAAGGAACCAGAAGCTCACTGTTTGGGTGAGGCTGGAGGGCAGGTCTGAAGCTGTGCTGTGTGTACCTGCCCAGTGCTGGGCACTCAGGCATGCCCAGCTCTTTATGTGGGCACAGGCAGGCTGACTCAGACTCTCGGCCATGCCCGGCAAGCATTCTTACCGAGCCATTTCCCCAACTCACCGGCAATCTACCTTCTGTCCCTGTGAATTTGAGTCTTCAAGGTCTCTCTGTGCAGTCCTGGCTGTCCTGGACCTTGCTCTGCACAGCAGGCTGGCCTCTAATTCACAGAGACCTGCCTGCTCTGCCTCCTGAGTGCTGGGATCAAAGATGCGCGCTGCCATGCTCAGCCAAGCCCTCCTTTAAAAAAGCTACTTATATTTGACGACTTTCTCCTATGCACTGTGCAAAAATTTCAAGGTAAACAAATGGCTTCAATTCAGAATCAGGACTGTCCTTTTAGAACTGACTTTGAATTCATCTCAAGAAGGATAAGACTTTGACAGTACACAAGGAAGCATGTATATGGGCTTCTTCGGCCGCCCAGCCCCCTGCTCACCCTCACCGCCAAGGCTTGCACGCCCCTGGGCTGGAGCTAACTCCCACAGGAGCTGGATGTCTGTGCAACGGTTTTGAGTTCCATCGTTAAGAGCATGTTCTCCTGGAGACACTTTACAGAAAGCTTAAAACTTGCAAAGTTGCCAGACTGGTAACCTGATTGAATGCTCAAGGAAGCCATCCTGTCTGAGGCCCGCCTCCTCTACAGGTGGGGCTCCGCCCCTCTCCTCACCAAAAGATGAAGTGAAGAGATTCTGAGGACCACCCTGACGATGCGGCTCGCTGCACAGGCCGCTGCGGTCACCTTCTGAAAGGCTGTTGATCTGAAGCGCAGGTGCACCTCTGTGCTGTGCTGCAGGGCCCGGGCGGGCCAGGTGCACCTCTGTGCTGTGCTGCAGGGCCCGGGCGGGCCAGGTGCACCTCTGTGCTGTGCTGCAGGACCCGGGCGGGCCAGGTGCACCTCTGAGCTGTGCTGCAGGGCCCGGGCGGGCCTGCCTGGCAGGACTGCTAGGCTCCGGGCAACTGAACTGGCTTCCAGGGCCGACGGGCAGTTTCCCTACTGCCGCGGCTTCCCCCTCAGCTCTCTCCACCCTCCCATAGCGTACTCTCTCTCTAAGCCTAGATCCTGGCTTTGCTTCTGTAACATTCTCACATATGGTGTCCTTTAATAATTCTACAAATTTCAGGAGAAGGAAATGCATGTGCTAGAGATGATTCTGGGCAAAATGATATAAAAGGGTGGTCTTTGTATAACACATCTCACAGTCAGAGCAAGCATGATGGAGGGCTCTGCATGGAGCTTGATGAAGACGGATTACATTCATTTTTAGACCGTAGTAAAGCTTAACCACATCTGCATTTTATGGATATATTGAGATATCTGCACTTAAGATGCCCGTGTGCGACTGAAAAGATGGCTCAGCGGTTAAAAGCTCTGGCTGGTCTCCTAGAGGACACAGGTTCAATTCCCAGCATCCACATGACAGCTCACAATGATCAGTAAGACCACTTCCAGGGATCTAATGCCCCTTTTGGTCTTTGTAGACACCAGGCAGTTACACGGTGCAGACATACATGCAGGCAAGCACTTACACACATTCAAAAACAGATGGCACAGTATCAACAGAGGCCTCTGGTCTCTCTAGAAAAGGCTCTGGGCAGGAGAGAACAGCAGAGGCAGCTGCCTCTGTGAGGAGTGCTCAGCTTGAGAGCAGGTGAGCAGGAGCTGGGCTCTCTGGAGGCTTGACAGTCAATTTCTCACATCGTCAGCGAAGCCGAGCCAGCATTCCTGATTCAGAACAAAGGGAACACAGAGGGCCACTCTGTTCTCCAGGAGCAATTAGCCAGTGAGGAAGAGCTGGAGAGAAAGGCAGATTTTACACATCACCGAAGTTCCAAAGTTACAGATTTGAAGTGTGTGTGTGTTGGCAGGCAAACACTGTAGCAAATAAAACAAGCAACCGAAAAAGCCCAGAGTGTACTGAGAAGTTGCACAGTTTTGAACTTGACCTTCTGGAAATCTCCCACTATGCTTCTATAGTTCCGTAGTGTGTGAAGAACTGAAGGGCTATGGATGGTCCTCCGTGGCAGAGGGCTTGCTTGCCTAGCATGCGTGAGACCTTAGCTTTAATTTCCACTACTGGAAAGGAGGAGGAGGGAGGTGGAAGGGAGGAGAACAAGGAGGCAGAGGTTTAACAGTAAGCAGCCACAATGTTAGTAATTTATAACTTCTTAGATAAGACAGATAACAACTAATCATTGTGGTTACATAAAGATAGCCTGGTGGTCCATGCCTGCAATCCCAGCACTCAGGAGGCTGAGGCAGGAGGATCACTCAAGTTCACGTTTCAGGCTAGTCAAGTCTGTATAGCAAGATTCTGTCACAAGCAAACAAAAGAGGGTACCTCAACGCAAAGGACACGTTGACTGGACTGTTAAAAAGTGTGTAAGCACAGGGACCCGAGTTGGGTCCCAGCACCCGTGGGAGGCTGTGCGGCAGGAGTCTCGGCCTGAGAGAACCTGGCCGAGGAAGGTGGGTCCCTGGAGGGTCATACGCCGTCTGCCCTTCCGGAGGTGGCAGGCTGCAAACCAAATAAACCCTTTCCTCCCCATTTTTTTTTTCAGTGTTTTATATGGCAACAAAGAAGCAAGCTAGAAAGAGCTGTCCCATCATAGACATGATTGTGTACTCATTCAGTTACACTGTATGAATATGCAATTAATGCTTCTCTCATGTTGATGGCCCTAGGTCTTACATGTCTGTTTTGTGGGTATGTTTATACTGGGAAATTTTCTAGAAGTGGAAAATAACGGGAATTGTATTCACTTTGAAGTTCTAGACAGAAATCCTTAAATTCTGAATGGTCAGGGAAAGAAGAAGTGCTATTTACTGGGCTCAGAATGATCACTAGATCATTGTAGAACTGCAAATTAACTTCTTTCTTTCCTTCATTCTTTAATGTTAAGGTAGGCTTGGTGTCTATCACAGGCTTGTAATCCCAGCTATTCAGAAGGCTGAGGCAGACCACAAATTTAAGGCCAGCCTGGGCTACAAGTGAGATCCAGGGCAGTCTTAGCAACTTAAGGAGACCTTGTCTCAAAATTGAAGTAAAAAGAGGCCTGTGGACATGGATCTGAGGTAAGCACTTTACCTGACCCCGGGCTCAGCGACGCGCGGAAGCAGCAGTGAAAGCACGTGGGGAGCAGGCCCCCGTGTGCGCGGCTGGCAGCTGCCAGTGTTAGCCGGGACCTCTTGCGCAGTCGTTTAGGAGCGGGTGGCCTCGCTCCCATAGCTTCCCTCATCACTCAGGTTCACCATATGGGACGCGAGGTTTAAAAATAACACCTACTGCATGAGGTTTTCCGACAGCTGAATGAAGCAATGCACGCCCAGTCCTAACCACCTTGCCTACCACACACAGGAGCTAAAACATCAGCCGCACAGCTACTGTACTGCATCCTCATTGGGCAGTCCAGCAAGCGCACGGGCCGTGCCCCACCTTCCAGGGCAGAAGCAGCTTGTCCTGACCCAAAAGCGGGACTCACGCTTAGGTGTGCCTTGGTATGTGAGTCAGCTCTAACTCAACCATCCGAGAGAGGGGTTGTTTTTGTCTTTCAAGGAATATGTGACCTAATCTCTACAGCAAATCCTACTGGATGTTTTCTGATGATGTAATAAGAAGGAGGCTCTGAAGTGAAAGAAAGCCGAATAACCAGCTAGAAAAGAAACTGACACAAGATGAGGTCTCAGAGAAACTTAACTGTTGTTTAGTTTTTATACAGAGTCTCACTATAGAACCCTGGCTGGCCTGGAACTTGCGTGGAGAACACATTGTCGGATCCATCTGTCTTCACCCCAGGGCATTGTGGCCACAGTGCACGCAGCCACGCCTGGCTTCTCAGGTGGGTGCTGGGCCTCCAAGTCAGGCCCTGGTGTGTCTACTCACAGAGCCATCTTCCTAACCCCTTACAGAAGACTTTTAATAAAAAAATGCTTTATGTGAAGATTGTCTGTTTTCCTTTCCTTTTTTTCTTTTCTTTATTTTTTTTTTTTCGGTTGTTTTGAGACAAGGTTTCTCTGTGTAGCCCTGGATGTTCTGGAACTCACTTTAGAGCAGGCTGGCCTCCATCTCATAGAGATCCACCTGCCTCTGCCTCCTGAGTGCTGGGATTAAAGGCTCGAGCCACCATGCCCTGCTGTCCCCCCCACCCTTTCCTTTCTCAGGGGTGTTAGCGGATAAAAGTTAGATATAGTAGAGACATGTCCTGTCACTGAGTGACATCCCCAGCCTCACATGTTTTTGACAGGGTCTCACTTGTGTAAGTAGCCCACATTGCCCATGGGCCACAGACCTTTCTGCTTCCACTGGGATGCTGGGAACACCAGCATGCCCACCACCCTAGCAACGACAGGGCTGTTTATAGAAGTGCAGGCGCAGAGAAGGCATATGCAGAAGCCGCGAAACATTGTGGGAACTGGAAACAACAGGAGCAATCCTCCATAAGGAGCAGCCGTGTGTGTGTGTGTGTGTGTGGTGTGTGTGTGTGTTCTGTACAACGCACAGAGAACCTGTAGGGGAGGTTTGCCTATTGAGAGTGAGTCCCACCCTTTGATGGAGGTACTTGAGTCCTTTCTGATGACCTGGCAGGAAGGAGACAGGGAAACACATTTCCCTGCTTGCCTCTATTTCGCTCTCCAGCCTCTGCATTGTGAAGGAGCTGAGGGTAGGGGAAGGAACATGGACCACCATGCCTCTCTGGGTGCTTGGTGGTGGGTGGGACAGTGTGACGCAATGGTTGGCCGTGGAAGCTTTTAGGCCTATATCTGTGTGGATATCCGTGTGGAGACAGACTCAGAGGTGCAGCCACTTCCCATAGATCTGCCTGAGATTTGGAGCCGGGCTTAGGTCAGGGTTTAGTGGTGATGGAGTAGGACTCGGGGCCCATTGCACACAGCAAAAGGCAGGGTGGCTCAGAGAAAGGTAAGAAAGCCGGCGTGCCAGGGAGCATAGTCTCGGGCTCTGGCCAGCACCCAGAAAAGACAGAAGGAGCACCATCTGGGAAGCAGGCAGAGCCCCTCTGAGGGCGAAAGATATTGTCCACAGAGCTCCTTCCCCAGCTAAGGGACCAGCATCCACTCAGGGTGTTGGAGAAGGGGTGATGCCCTAATGAATATTACTCACTTGCTGTTACAGGAACCTGAAACCTGACCAGAGTTGCTCACTGAGCTGGGACCCACAGAGCTGGGCGATAGTGTCCTACTCACTTTGCTCTAACCAGCACTTCTGTGTGTTACACCTGATGGCTGCTAAGCCTTCCCTTTGGCCCACAGGTGATCAATGGGTGGCTGTTGTAGAATGAGAAGGTTTGGTTCCTCTGTCTTCCTATTGTGGCTGTCTGTTCTACTGCTTTGGGTGAAACTCAACTCAGCTCTGCATGTAGACGCACTAACCATTTGAGAAACACTTTGTGGGAAGCTATTCTCTGGGACCATCTTAGCCTGCAGTGACCTAGTCTTTTCCTACTTCAAGGTCAAATACACTCACCAGCCACTGTCATCACAGCAGGCCATGAGGGGAAAGATACCTGAAGCTCTGGAAGGCCTCACAAGCATTCCTGTCTGTGAGCTCATCTCTCTTCCTCATGACTCCTGTCCCGTGTCTGGATCCTTCAGCCCCCGGGGAAAGGTTTGTGAGCCCTGTACTTCTCCAGTCTTTGGCCACTGAGTTCAGCCTCCTTCTATAACACTAACCTCTAGACACTAGCTTTCCTCTGGGGAGAGCGTCTGGTAACAGCTTCAGCAGACACTAGCTCCCTTAGCACTTTAGCCTTGGACTGCCTAGCTTCTGGAACCATCCAGCGCATTTGCTCAGTCTAAGGCATTTGCTATAGTATAATGAAGGAGCTAAGAGGTAGCAATACAGGATTTTTCCTGGACGAAGGCAGTGATGGCCCATTTTAATCACTGCAGAAAGCCATTCTGGATCTGATTTCTACCCTGAGAACTGCTTTTCTCCTTATAGACTTTTGCGGGGGCTCAGGGAAGTCGGCCTCCTAAGTGTGGGCCATTCAGTGACCTGGCAGTAGTCTGGCATTTAGCTTAGACTCGCCCAATGCCAGAGGGTAAGGCGGCCCCAGGAAGAGCTCCCCAGCAGCAAGGCTCTCAGGATAAGGTGGCTCCCTCTGCCTCCACATGCCCTTCAGCATTGTATTCTGCTGCCCCCACCCTCTGAGTGCCCGGAGTACAGGATCCACTAACACACCTGCTGTCTCCCTTGGCTTTCCGGTGCCAGAATTCTTACCGAATGTTGCAAAAAGTGGAAGACATCTTTTCGCACACTGAGGAGTGGGCAGGACTTAGAAAAAGTCAATTTCCCTGACAGGTGAAGGAAGGGTTGAGTCACCTTCCACAGGTGACTATTGATGAGTTTTAAAACTCTCCTTGGTTGCAGAGAAGAACAGGAAGCTTTTCCTCTTCCTTCCTGAATTTTAAAACTGACTTTGCCTGCAGCTGGAGGCTCCTAATGGGGACTGATGTGGATCAGTTTGCCACTGATGGTTGAAATCAGCACAACAGCATCTGGGAGCGGGTAGAGTGTGGCTGAGGGCACGAAGGAACCTGAGCTCAGATTTGTGTGTAATTGTACATTCAGAGGCTGCATGAATTGTGAATCTTGGAAAAAACAAAAACACAACAACAAAAACCCAAACCTCCCAAGGAGGAAGAAACGGAAGCAATCGGTGACCCCTCATCTCCCTGTCCTTCCCCCAGCCCCGGATGCTCTGGGCTGACAGTGTTCAGTTTGTTTATTTCTTCTCTCAGGTCCACCAAGGAGAACCGTTCAGTCTGGGCCTCCAAGCAGGCTGAAATCAATGACTGAGAAACTGACATCTATATTTGGGCTCAAATTTTTCCTTTCTCGCCTTTTCTTTTCTTTGAAATGAATCGATGGGGATGAGTTTTACAGACTGTGTGAATAGGTTTCCTCACAGGAAATGATGAAAGCGCTATTGATCACAGCTCTGGGCCGGAGTCCTGTTGCTTTGCGGAAGCAGAGTGAAACAGCAGAGGCCTTCTGAATCAGGAGAGGCATTTGGCCTCACGAAGGTGTAAACATTTCAATTTTTCTCTCAGGCCCAAAACAGAGATGGCTACATTTCCTCCTATGGTTCTAAAACTGCAGGAAAACTTTTTTCTAGTTCCATTTAACTGCTGCAGGACAGCTACACGTGGATAGAACAGTAGAAAAAATAATAAAAAAGCATCACTTAAAAATATGCCTTTCATTTTGTGTGAATGAGTGTTTTGCCTGCCTGTCTGTGTGTACTGTGTGCTCAGTGCCAGCAGAGGCCAGAAGAGGGCGTCGATCCCCTGGAACTGGAGTTACCGGCGTGGGTGCTGGGAACTGATCCCGAGAGCCCTGCAAGATCAGCTGGTGCTCTTTACTGCTGAGCCACCTCTTCAGCCCCAGGACAATTTTAAAAATTAAACTAATAAATAATAAAGAACATTTTCCTCAATTTTGCTACTTTGTAACAAAGTGAGATTAATAAGTCTCATGACACTTAGCCTACGTTCATTCCCCTTTATGTTAGCCAGTCTTCTGAGTTTTGTAGACAGCCTTTTGATTGCTTACACATTTTCAATTAACTGGGCATGGTGGTGCAAGCCTGTGATCCCAGCACTCAGGGAGGCAGAGGCAGGCAGATCTCTGTGAGTTCAAGGCCAGCCTGGTCTACAAAGTGAGTCCAGCACAGCCAAGGCTACACAGAGAAACCCTGTCTCAAACCAACCAACCAAACAGACAAATAAATTAATTAATTGCCTGCAAGGAATAACTTGTGTGTGGTATGGTGCACCTTAGACCTTTTGTTTGTTTTTGTTTTGGCTTCTGAAAATTCTGTCTCATCCCCACGTTGGGACAGGGATGTTGGCGTTACACATGTCTGGTGCTGCTTCCGGGGCTTCACATGTACATAGCTGGCCCTTTACCCAGAGAGCTAACCCCCAGCCTCTGATGCTTCTCATCAGGCTAGATTAACCTGTAGTGAGAATTTTGTTTTTTCTAAAAGCCCAGTTTTATTATGTAAATATGGAGCTGCTTCAGATTGTTCATGGCTTCTTCAAGTATCAGGTAAAACGTTCTCTCAACATTTTTTTTAATATTTTATTTATTATGTATACAATGTTCTGTCTGCATGTACACCTCATGTCAGAAGAAGGCACCAGATCTTATTGTGGATGGCTGTGAGCCACCATGTGGTTGCTGGGAATTGAACTCAGGACCTCTGGAAGAGCAGCCAGTGCTCTTAACCTCTGAGCCATCTTTCCAGCCCTCTCTCAACATTTTAACTCTTTTTGTTTGGTTGGTTTGGGTTTTCAGGACAGGGTTTCTCTGTGTAGCCTTGGCTATCCTGGACTCTATGTAGACCAGGGTGGCTTCAAACTCACAGAGATCCACCTGACTCTGCCTGAGTGCTGGGATCACAGGGGTGCTTAACTGTCTTCTTGTTCCCTTGCTCCCTCTTAGTGCTGACTCAGAACCAGGGCCTTGCACTAGAGCCTCGCCCTGAGCTGAAGCCCCAGCTGCTCTGGCTGATTTTGCTGCCGCCTTCCCAAACACGCCTTCCTTCTGCCAGGGCAATCCAGCCGCTCGTCTCTTCACACCTTTGGTTTTGTATTGTAGCACAATTCACCGTCTGACAAACGTTTTGTGTTTGTGTCTGCTTGCTCCTCCCTTCATTAAATGCTGAGCCCTTTGAGGGCAGGACCTTGTCTAATTGTGATTATGATTCTCACTGTGATCAGGATGGCTCCAGGCGAGCAATGCTTGCTTAGTGCTGAACAAATCAATGTCTTGAAAAAACAAGGGGTAAAGGAGTAATTTGTGTGTACTATGAGGTATATTTTATTAGCTTCTTCCCCTCCCCTATTGTTGTGGCAAAACGCCTGACCAGAAAATCTAAGGAGGAAAAGGGTTACTTTGGCTCCTGGTTTGAAGATTTAATGATTGTGTCATCTACAAAGTTCACACGCCAGAACCATTCAGTTGCCAAAATACTCACACAAAAATCTTGTAATAAGGTAGTGAAGTTTAAGGCTTTGTGCTAGGCTGCAGCTGTAGCTATCTGTGGCTGCGTGTGGACTTGTGGGTCACCGGTAGTCATGGGAGACAGAGACAGGATCATGGCTGGTCTTGGCCCACGGTTGGGAAGAGGGCAGAAGTGAATGCTGGTGCTCAGTCCGCTTCCTCTCTAATTCAGCTTAGCAGCCTGCCCCAGGGACTGGCCCAGCAGATTTAGGGTGGTCTTCCCTCGTCACTTAAAGTTCTCTGCAAATGCCCTCACAGACACAAGGAAAGAGGCACATTTCCACTCAAGGTGACAATCAAGATTGACTGTCAGCTAGGGGTGTTTGGTAGTACTGGGCATTGAACCTTTGCACTTGCCAGGCAAGTGCTCTCCTGAGCTACAGCCTGACAAACCTTCCTTTCACACAACAGGAGGGACACCATTCAGAAAGGACTGTGGTATTGGATTCCCAACTCTCATGAACACTATGTCTTCAGGAGTTAGATTCAAGCCAGGACACTTGTGACCTGGCGTGATAAAGGGGATTCTGTGTGTCCCTAACCTATCTGAAACGTGTGTCTCACGATGGTCTGTGTTATCCACAAGGACTTCTTTAGGGATAAGCACACCACGGGAGATATGTTATCTTTGTGTAGCAAACTACCTCGCAGTGTAGTTGGGACCTGGGGAGGCCCCGCTAGGCCGTCTGCTGGTGGGTTCTCCCAGGCAGTGCATGAAGAGGTCTTACTCAGGCATGCAGCCAGCTCAAGGCTCACCTGAGGAAGGGTCTCCTTCTAAGATCACTCCCAAGGTTGCTGCTGGATTCAATTCCTCGTGCGCCATTGGCTGAAAGCATTGCTTCATTTTGGCTACTGTCCAGAAGCTGGCTGCCTCTACTTTCTTTATATATGGGGCCCTTCAACACAGCAAGAGACTTCAACAAAATCAGCACACCAACACACAGAATCAGTTGGAGGTGTAGCTCAGTGGCAGAGTTCTTGCCTAGCATGCACAAGGTCCTGGGAACCCAGGACCACAGCAACAGCAACAACAAAACCAAACTAACAAGGCAGAGAGGAAGCCCGGGAGGACACAGCAGCTGCAGGATCGTAAGTGCCCTGCCTAGGCTTTTTCCTGGTCATTTCACCAGCCCCCTCACCCGGTGCACTCAAATGGCGCCAAACAGCAGCTACCAGGCCTAGGTTCATTGGGCACTATTTTTGGAGGAAGCTGCTTGCTACAGAAGGAAGCCAGAGAGGGTCATAGAGGGGCTGGGGACTGAAGACTCTTCTTTAATTTAGTTCACAGGCTTGAAATGTGTCCTGACCATTTGGATGAACCCTCAGGGTCCTTAAAAAGCACACTGTCTCGTGTGTTACTGAGGAATTCTGGTACTTGTTAGAAGGGGCTGGAGATGGCTCAGTGGGTGGAGAGGCTGTGAGCTCAGGTCCTGCACGCGTACGTAAAGAGCCAAGTGCTGTGGTGTGCATCTGCCCTCCCAGTTCTGCGACGGTTCTGGGTCTGTGCGGTTGACCGGCCAGGAAGCCTAGCCTTACTGCTGAGCTCCATGCTCATCGTGGCTTGCAAACTAAGACGGAGCTAGGTGTGGTGGCACACACCTTTAATCCCAGCCCTCGGGAGGCAGAGGCAGGCGGATCTGAGTTCAAGGCCAGCCTGGTCTACAGAGTGACTTCAAGGACAGCCCGGGCTACACAGAGAAACCCTATCTCAAAACAGAAGAGAAACATAAGATGGGAAGACACCTTAGGTCAACCTTTGGACCTCTACATATACCACACCTACATGAACACACAGCCCACACGAATAAGTAAGTAGGCAATTAAATAGATAAATAAGTAAACAAAAAGCAGCAAGAAAAGTTTGGTTTAAGACTAGTGCAAGTAGGGAGGAGAATGAACCCAATTCCAAACGGGCCAAGATGGGACTTACAGACAGTGAAGAGAGGGGGTCCTGTGTTGGATGTCAGGTTGTATCAGGGAGACCCAGGAAGGTTCCACTGAACCTGGGCTCTGCACTCACAATCAAGGTGTAGTCGGGACAGGGATGGGCAGAGGCTGGCTGATGTTAGAGTAAACGGAGGGTCCTCAAGGCCTTGCTGGCTTCTGTGGTTCTGGAACTTCTCTGACTTGCTGACCAACACTCGTGTGTTGTCACTCACTAGCCACCGACTCTAGTATATTCCACCCACAGAGGAAGAAGATGTTCTGCATGTGGGGAAGAAAGGCTCATTGCACAGTGAGGAGGAGCTGTCCAGTGTCCTCGACACTCAGCATTTCGCCTGGGACTTCCAACCTCCAGAATTAGAGACATAACTGCCGGTTCATCCCAGCACACGGCCACCAATCCCAGCACACACCGTTAATCCCAGCACATTCCCATGAATCCCAGCACACAAACCGTTAAATCCCAGCACACGCCACCAGTCCCAGCACTCAAGAGGCACAGGCAGGGTGTCACTGTGAGTCTGAGGTCAGCCTGGCCTATGTATTGAGCTCTAGGTCAGTCAAAACTACAACATGAGACCCTGCCTCAGTGCACACATGTGTACACAAACACACATGAGTACACAAACACACGCACTCAGATACACACACTCAAACGTGCACACACATTCATGCTCAGACAGACAGACATACATATATAAGCTCAGACACATAGGCACACTTAGACACACACTCCGACAGACAGACACACACAGTGCCTGTTTACTAGGGACTCTCTGTGATCTTCATTACTGTAACCTGGATGCCTTACAGACATCTTTCTGGCTCTGTACTTCCCTCCTCTAAATATCCACCTGCCGGAACGGGGTGTAACCATGCTGTCTAATGTGAGTGCGTCCCAAGACTCCACTAGGTGTTATTTATCAATGTGGAACACTGGCTGAGGGGGCAGCGCTGCTGGTGGAGAGCTTTACACACCCGTAGGCAGGTATTTAGATGTTGTGACCCCTTCCTCTCCCGCCTTCTCACTGGAGTTCTGCTTCAGGTCCAGCCATGTCTCAGGGCCCACTGTTGTGCAGAGACCCTGTGACCACGGCAACCCTTTAAGGGAGAACATTTAACCAGGGCTGGCTCACAGTACAGAGGTTTAGCCCATCATCAGCATGGCGGGAAGCATGGCAGCGTGCAGGCAGACAGGGTGCTGGAGGAGGAGCTGAGAGGTAGCAGAAGGGACTGTGTGTGACAGAGCACAGCTTGAGAATAAAAAGCCTCAAAGCCCACCACAGGGACACACACCCTCCAACAAGGCCACACCTACTTCAGTAAAGTCACACCCCTCTAACAGTGCCAACTATTCCGACACACAAGTCTATGGGGCCATTTCTCTTCTCACTACCACGAGCCGGGACGTGAGCCAGACTCTCCTGAGTTATGGGGAGAACGTGGGAATCAGATCCTGGATCTGAGCTGACACACCCTGCCTCTAGGCAGAGGTGTTTGCTCTGGGGAACTGGAGCGCTCGGCACCCTGGAGAGGGACGTGGGTAGAGTAGTGAAAGGGCCGAATCAGCAATGTTCTGTTCTCTTTTCCAGGCCCACCCATCAGCTCTACCCCCAGGGAATTGCTGAAGAAAGCGGAAGGAGACTCCCTATGTTTTAAACTTTGTTCCTTTTTAAAGTTAGGATTATCCTGGAGAGTTTTATGTCAACTTGACGCAAGCTAAAGTCATCTGAGAGTAGAGAACAGAACTGGAAACGCCTCTGTAAGATTGGGCTGTGGGCAAGCTGTAGGGTATTTTCTTAGTGGTTGATATGAAGACTCAGTTCTTTGTGGTGTTGCCATACCTGGGCGGGTGGTCCTGGGTTCTACAAGAAACAAGGCTGAGCAAGCAAGAAGAGAGAGCCAGGATTCATGTCCACCCTCCTCCCCCCACCGCGCCCCTAGGTAGCCAGGCAGGACCAGTGGAAGGAGGGGAACAACCCACCAACAAAACCTGTGATCCAAAAATGACCCTACAAGAAGTGCAGGGATGAAGGGGGAACAGAGATTGAGGGAAAGTCCAACCAATGATTGGCCCAACCTGAGACCCACCTCATGGTGGAGAGCCAGCCCCTGACACTACTAATGATGCTCTGCTTTGCTTGCAGACAGGAGCCTAACGTGACTGCCCTCTGGGAGGCTCCAGCCAGCAGCGGATCAGGACAGATGCTGGAACTTGCAGCCAAGCATGGGGCTGAGTTCCAGGGGTCCTGTGGAAGTGTTGGGGGAAAGGTGGAAGGACCCGAGGGGACAGGAACCTCACAAGAAGACCAACAGAGACAACTAACCCAGTCCCACGGGGTCTTTCAAAGACTGAGACATCAACTAGGGAACATGCATCACCTGGACCTAGGCCCCTGCACATATGTGGCCAATGGGCGGCTTGGTCTTCAAGTGTGCCACCTGTTGAGGGAGGGGTTGTTTCTGACACGGACTCCATTGCCTGCTTTTGGATCACTTCCCCCTGGCAGGGCTGCCTCGCTTGGTTTCAGTGGATGAAGATGTGCTCAGTCCTGATGTGACCTGATGTGCTGGGAAGGGTTGATGCAGGGGAAGGGGGCACCCTTTTTCTAAGGGGGAGGGTAGAGGAGAGGGGGGGATAGGGGAACTGGGAGCACAGGAGGGAGGGGCACCCCTGAGATGTAAAGTAAATAAGCTGAAATTTAAAAAGAAAGAGCAAGCCAGTAAGCAGCGGTCCTCGATGGCCTGTGCATCGGCCCCGGCCTCCAGGCTCCTGTGTGAGCTCCTGCCCTGGTGTCTCTCAGTGGACTGTGATTCAAGATGTGTCTGCCAAATAAGCCCTGTCCTCCCCAGGTTGCTTTAGGCCTGGTGCTTTGTCACAGCAATAGTGACCCTAAATAAGGTGCATGCTGTGGCCATTTGAGCAACAGGCGTCCCTCATAGGCTCATGCATTTGAACACGTGGCCCCAGCTGGGGGCGCTGTTTGGGGGAACCTTTAGAAGGTGGATGATTGCTGCAGGAAGCATGTCCCACAGGGCAGGCTCTGAGAGTTTATACTTTTGCCTCACTTCCAGTACACCGCCTTTGTGTGTCTGAAGGTGTTTCCCCACCCTCCCTGCCACTATGCCTCCCCTGCTGAAATGGACTGTCCCTCTGGAACCTCAAGACAACAGTCACTGCTGGCAGCCCTTTACCACAGCAGCCGACAGTAACCAGCACAGATCCGACACCGCGAGTTCGCATGTTTCACTATGCTTCGGCTCATGTTCACGTGGCCACTGCCCTCCAGCATCTCTCCACTCACTGATTTCCTTCTTTGCCCAGTGGTCCTCCTCCATGAACTAATACTCTGAAAATCAGAGAAAACACCGGATGCTTCAGCTCTCTCTGATCTAATATTTTCTCTTCTTCTCTGTTCTCCACTTTAAGAAACTTCCTCCCACATAGTTCTCACATATTCCTTCTGTCTTCAAGGCATTTGCATGTACACACACACACACACACACACACACACACACACACCTAAATTCTACATTTGAGAGACAACATTCTTGTCTAGTCTGGTTTATTTCTCTTAATGTGCTATTCTCCAGTTCCATCCATTCTCTTGAAAAGGACATATCTCATCCTCTGCGTGGCTGACTAACACTCCGTTGTGTATGTGTGCCACACCTTTTATCTGTTTCTTCTTGTGCCCACTGGGAAATGGAAAGGAAGTTTCCTGTCCTGGGAGCAGCAGTTTTCCTCCTCTAGGGTCCATTTTTCTTTTAATAGCTGTCCTGGGGGTGGGGGTTGTATGCCAGGGCTGGAGGGTCTCTCATATGCTCAGGCCAGCTCGGGCATCCAGTGGGAGCTAAGCATGGCAAGGTGGTGCTGAGCAATGTGCAGCCTAGGAAGCTCAGAGTGAAGTTCAAGGCCGGCCGCCCAGCCTTTGAGTAGGATTCCACCATTACTCTGCCACGCTCAGTGTTCTGCAAAACAACAGACTTTAGAACTGATGCGCTCACAGCCCCACATTTGCTGGGCTCTTCTCACACCCAGCTGGGCTCATTTCAAGGCATTCAGACTCTACCACAATTAGCTGCTGACACTACCCTAAAATAATGGAAAGCCAGGCCAGTAATTGCACACTGGAGGAAACTGTATGGGGAATCTGATTAGCTTGTGGGGTGGTGCGGCTTTCTGAGCGGAGAACACTGAGCTGGTCTTGGTTAGGATGCACATCCTGAGGTAAATACTTAACAGCCTCTTGTGTGCAACGTGTTAAACAGGTGTTGGGAGTTTGTGGGTCAGGAGATGTGAAGGGCTACCCCTCTCCCGAGTTTGCCTGTGGGTGGTTCTGAGAGAGGACGCCAGGGGAGACCCACCTGTCACAGTTGACGTAGAGTGGTATGGCCACCTCGTCCTCCTCCTCAGTAGACTGCTCATTTGGGAAGCAGTGTGGGTGATGTCCGCAGAGGTTGTAACCACCTCCACACGTGCACTGGGGCCTTGCCATCCGCTCCCCACCTCCTGCATTTGGGATATCCCTGAACTGGAATGCTCTGGCTGGGGTGCTCCCTGCTCCCACATCCGTGCTTAGAGGGAGGACATTGTAAATCACCCCAGTAGCACTGTGTCCCAGCTCAGGAAGGTCTGCCAAGCACCCATCTTTGCCTAAAGAACCTTTGCTCTGGTTCTCGGCTGCTGCCTACCCAGTGATCAGCCCTTTCTTCCCTCTGTAGCTGGTGTCTGACCTAAGCCGCTCGCATCCAGCCTTTAGACTTCCTTTCTCCTCCACACTCACCAGTTCTCCAGGAGTGTGCGGCTGCCATCAGCTGGCCCCTGTCCAGACCTAGCATCGCTCTTGATGTCACTGTGAGTGTCCAGGATTCAGGGTTGGCCTTAGAGTGCTTTATTTTGATATTTGATTGATAGTTGTCAGCAGATATTAGTTGAATGAATAAGTGGTAGGAGAAAATGGAGTCAAAAGCCTCCTGATACACTTCCTTAAAGTCAACAGTGTGGGAAAGAAGAGTATCTCCAGTCATCTGTCTGCAGAAGCAGCTTACTGTGGGTATTTGTGGTAGGGAGAAATGGTTTATTTTTGGCACACTGCTAGTGACGGAGGCATCTAGTCACTTTGTCATCTGACCAAGGCCTGTCCCCGCGATACACTTCCTCCATGCAGCTCTGTCTTCTTACAACCTTCCGGAGCAGAGCTGGCAGATGCGGCCAGCTCCTCTGGTGGAGGAGACAGAAGCCACAGGAAGCCCCTTCAAAGGAGAATGATACAGTGCCCCTTACAGCAGAGATTACTCTCCACAGCTCACTTTGATCAGAACAACCCTGAATTCATTGTAGTCTCATGGGGGTAAAAGTCACAATTCATTTAAGTGATGACCTCATTCAGATTGCCAGGGGTGGTTTGGGGATTTTAGCTAATGGTTTTCCCAAAACCTCTTCAAAAGTTTTGAAAGATTTTTGGCTAATGACCGAAACACTGCAAATATCAGCCCCTCAAAGAATGGAGAAGGCCCAGGCAAGAGTCATGCTAAAGTCCACTCATCAGGGAGCCAAGGCTGCTCTGAATGTGGGCTGGGCCGAGGGAGCTGCATGCCATCCTGCAGTGACAAACGCACAGACACCGAGAGTAAATACCTGGGCATCGCTGGCACAGCCGAGAGCATGGCCAACGACTTGTCCGGCCAAATATACCGGGGCCAGTTTAGGTGTTTTCCAGGAAGCGGGGGAGCTTCAGGCTGAGCAGACCATACAAGGGCTGAAGACAATGAGGGAACAACCACCAGGCAACTGTTCTCAGTCGATATTTCCCAAAGCACTATTTAATTACATGAGAAAATTAATTTACCCGACACTTAAGACAAACTGGGCTCTGTATTTTACAGGGCAGAATGATATAACAATACTGAAATAAAAAAGGATATTTTCAACCGCTGAAGGCTGAAAGCATTGCAATGGACACTGAGTGGATCCCTTAAAAAGACAAGAGATTTTGTAGATGCCTTTTACAGGATATATGTGTTGTCGAGTGTCTGCGCAGACATACTGTGTGTTGTTGTGTGTGTGTGTGCAAATGCATGCCGGTCCCCCAGGGGCGGAAAGAGGCTTCCCACTCCCCGGAGCTGGAGTCCAGGTGATTGTGACCCGCTGTGGGGGCTGGGAACTGAAGGCAGTGCTCCACACAGCAGCGCTCGCTCGGACCACCCAGCCCTGGTTCCAGCCGATTCTCAGCGTCAGTGCCCGGAACACTTTGCAGAACAGACGACGTGTTGCTGCTGTTTGCAGCTGCTGGCACGTGCTAGCTCCAGTCCTCTGATTTGAATATGATGCCACCATGAACACAAGAGAAAATTCTAGAAAAACTCTAGGAAGTGCTCATGAGAGGGACATGCTTTTTTATTCTTTTCATTTGTATTTCAGTTCTTTCTGATATTGGGATATTGAATGTGCGATGCTCGTAACTTTCCATTGTAGCATTTAAGAAATTATCAAAATTAGAAACACATTACTTATAGGCTATAAAAGTAGAGTTTGGGCCAGGGGCAGTGTGGCACACGCCTGTAATCCTAGCACTAGGGGAGACAGAGGCAGGCAGATCTCTGTGAGTTCGAGACCAGCCTGGTCTACACAGGGAACCTTTTTCTCTAAAAAATCCCCAAAAAAACCAAAACCAAAACCAAAATTGGACTTTTGTATAATAAGGAGATGATTATTGTGTACATATGAACAGGAAGGGTACATTTGTTAATAGCTGTAATCTTATTTTTGTGATTTTTCTTCTTAGCAGAGCATTTTCAGAGATTATCTCACACGGGAATGACTATTTTTGTTTACCGTCCCAAAGACAGTCTAAGAGCTAGCAGTCTGGGAGCAGCTGCTCTATGGAATAAATGATGATAATCTTGCCACGGCCCGGAAGTGGACGCATGTTCTCAGCCTTGATGGAAGGAAGCCACGTGACAACTGTTTATCATGTGCACTGCCTCAGACGTTAGGAGCCTTGGAAGGACTCCTGGTGTTGAGGGATGAGGCAGATGGGTGCTCGAGAGAAACTAGAGTTTATTTTGGCTTCAAAGTTGTTACTATTTTAAGAGTCAGAAAACTGGGCACCGCCAACTGTAACAGAAGGAATGGCCTCGACAAATGAGCCCGATACATTGTTTTAAGAATGAGGTCCCAGGCCTCATGGCTTTGAATGAGATGTAAACTGCATCTTATTTACATGGCTGGCTTTCTTTGAAGCAGCTGCATTGACACAGCTTATTAATCTCAGCTGGAGGAGCTTTCATGCAGTTCCGCTGTAGAACGCTTCTACATCGTGTACCTTGCTGGTGCACCTGCCTCCCTATGCAGGTGGCCGCCTGTAACTGGCCCCTGGAACCAGCAGGTCTGAGATGTGATTTTCTTGCCATGGTAATGCTTACCAACTCTCTCCCCTCCCTTTAGTTCTCAGCACTTCTTGTAGTTGAACTGGGGTCAGGTATCTTGACCAGGCTGTTGGGCCAGGAGCAGAAGTCTCCTGTCATCTGTGGTGTGAAGCAGGATGTCCCGCAGCTGACTTCTTGGTGGTGTCCACTCTGACGTGTGTGTGTGGGGGGGGGACGGGGGACCACACAGACGAAAGCAGCTGATGTCTTTGTGTGGACTCATTGAGGGGTATGTCCCTGAAGAGTTCTAGCTTGCAATACACATTCTGTGAACAGGAAAGAAAATGTCCTTCTGCTATCCCTTTGGGCTTTGAGTATGTATTTGCAGTGAAAGCTAATGTTATACTGACTCTCACTAGTAAACCTGTCTTAGTCTGCTAGTGCTACTATGACTAAACACTGGAGACTGGATCACTTATAAAAACCAGAAACTTCTGTTCTCGAGGTTATAGAGGCTGGGAAATCCAAGACCAAGATGTCAGCAGCCTTAGTCTCTGCTGAAGGCTGCTCCTTTGTCGCCAGAATGATTTAGAACAAACTGTCTTTACATGGAGGAAAGAAGAACAAAAGGAACCAAACCAGCAGCTAGAGAGGTGGCTCAGTGGCTAAGAGCACTGACTGCTCCTCAGAGGACTGGGGTTCAGTTCCCAGTGCCCACATGGCAGCTCACAGCGTCTGTATTCACAAGACCTGACACCCTCTTCTGACCTCTTCAGGAAGTGCGTGCACACAGTACACTGACATTCATGCGTTAAATACATCTTAACAAACAAAAAACAAAACCAAACCAACCAAACTGTCTTAGCATTCTGCTGCCCTGAATCTACAGAATAAACAAGACAACAGGCAGACAGACAGATAGACAGACACTGGGCCTGGCTTGGGCTTCTGAAACCTCAAAGCCCACACCCCCAGAGACAAGGCTACACCTCCAACAAGGCCACACCCCCAACCCTTCTAAGTGGCCTCACAGGAGACTAAGCCTTCAAATACAGCCTGCAGGCCTGTGGGGGTGAGGAATGGGGGGTGGGTGGGGGGGGTGGGGGACAGGGTGGGGAGCATTCTTATCCAACTGCCACACACACCAAGCGAAGCAGAGTGCTTCATGCCTGATCCCAGCACTGAGGACAGTGTATGAGACAAGTTCAAGGCCAGCCTGCTCTGCAGAGCAGGTGCCTGGCCAGCCAGCATTACCTATTGAGACCCTGTCTCAGAAACCAAACCAAACTGAAGTAAATAACCGAGCCAGGCCTGTGTGGAGGGAATTCCAAACAGGGCTCTTAGGTCCTAGAACTGTCAACCCTGAAGGAGTATGTCCTTGTTTTTACACAGGATTCCTGCAGCCAAGCTTATCACTTCCACAAAGCATCTAAACCGCACAGATTAACTAAAATTGACCAGAGGTGTGTGTGCATGTATGTACCTGTGCACATGACCATACCACAGCTCATGTGTGGCAATCAGAGGACAGTTTGTACGGGTCGGTTCTCTCCTTGATCTATGTGGGTCCTGGGGAATCAAACTCCGGTTATCAGGCATAGTGGTGAACACTTTTACCACTGAGCCATCTTGCTAGCCCTCTGTTCTGATTTTTGAGATGGGGTCCTCTTACCTCAGCATCCCGAAGGCTGGGGTTATAGCTGTGGGCCGTCCCACCTTACTGGAATCCCAAACTGGAGTTTGATGTGTGTCTTTGGAACATTTACTGAAGTTTGAATGTTTGTATCTGTGCAAAATTTATATGTTGAGATGCTAAACCCTCCCCAATGTGTTGGTGTCAGGAGGTGGGATCTTCAGTCATGGGGTGCACCCCCAGGAATGGGTGTAGTGCCCTTACACAGACTCAGAGAGTCGTCTCTGCTCTTCCATGGGGACACAGCAAGCAGGTGCCACCTGTGGCCAGGAAACACCCTCCACAGAGTCTGTCAGGGCCCTCCAGGGAGGACACCTGGCTTATGGCATTTGGTATGGTGGCCTGAGAGCGATGTCAGTCAACATGAACTTCAAGAATGGAGTTCCAGAAGCCACTGAAGGTTGGTGACTTATGCTGTCAGGATGTTCTCAACCCCCCCCCCCTGCCTTCCCTCTTTCCCACTTTTGTCCCTCCCTCCCGTTTTGCGCTGGGGCTCTGGTATACCACGCACATGCTTTATTGACAATCATCAGATTTTTTTTCTTTTCCTTTTTTTTGGGGGGGGGCCGGCTTTCTCTGTGTAGCTCTGGCTGTCAGAAACTCGCTGTGTAGAGCCGTCTGATCTCATAGAGACCCGCCTGCCTCTGCCTCCCCGAGTGCTGGGATCAAAGGCGTGTGCCACCAAACCTAGCTCATCAGAAACTTCTTAGGAGTTTATACTACAGATTAATGTGCAGATGGTTTTGTGAAATACTTGAGATCGGAAGGTTTTAGATTTGGGGATTTTTCAGGGTTTGGGAATATTTGCACATGCAATGAGCAATTTGGAGGCAGGAACATAGCTTTGTGTTTCATGTCACATGTATACTGGAAATAATTTTGCAAAAATGTTTTTATAATCTTTCCCCAAAAGACAAAGGTTTCCTGGTATGGTGTTTCCTACCTGTGGTCTCTTAGTAACACCTGGAAGATTTCAGATTTGGGGCTGGGATTGAGTTCTATCCTAGCACACACAAAAGCATTGTTGTTCTTCTTCTTCTTGTTTTTCTTCTTGTTGTTGTTCTTGTTCTTTTTTCAGCATTTTTGGGTTTGGATTGGGTGTGCTCATACAATATATATTCAAAAGACAGAGGTTAAATAAAGAGAAATATCTGCAAGAAAAAGGTTCTGGAGCACGGGCTGGCTCAGCAGACTGCCACACAGCATTCTCAGTATCCTTCAGCTCATCTGACACTCACAATTGCCAGCAGGTTTTCCTGGTGAGTTCTTATGGTCTAAGAAAGGCTTGCCCATTTCTCTGTGTTTTCATAAATGGACAAGCTCAGAGTGAGAGAAGATTGCCCAGGGTTATAAAATAAAATGAGAACGCCACATAAAATTCTTCACTACGGTAGGCCTTGCATGGTGGTTTTTAAATGACCAACTACTGTGATTTCAGAAATAGATCCCCTCTCTGTGTGATAGGGAGTTGAACGAATTAAAAACCCAAGACTACACGGGCAGGAAAGCCAGGTGGATATAGTTTTGTCTGATTTTAATTGTTGAGAAAGGTTAATGAGACGTGTCAGCAGAAAGACTTGCTGCCATGCCTGCTGAGCTGGGCTCAGTCTCCAGGTCCCCCACGGTGGAGGAGCGCCTATTCCTGAGTTGTCCACTGATGTCCACAGTGCCCTTTGCACCACGGTGAAGTGGATCCCAGGATCGATGAACAGAAGAACCCATTCTCAAGTTGTTTCCCGGGGACGTCTACAGCTTCATGCCTTATCACAACAATCAGTTAAAACACTTTTGTGGCCGTATTGTTCATCATTAAATGGTTTCATGGTAGCCCACTGATTGATTCTGTCTGTGTTAATTAGCGTGTTTCTTGATTTGATCAGTACATTTTCCCACTGGCTGATCATTGTCTACAGAGAGATAGGCCTGGACATCCTAGGAAGTGTTCTTCTTCGCTGTTTTGTTTGTTTTGTTCTTTTGAGTCAGGGTTTCACTATGTAGCTAAGGCTGCCTTTGGATTTCTGGAGATTCTCCTGCCTCTGCCTCCCAAGTGCTAAGCTTACAGGTGTGTCTGGAAATCCCTGGAAGTGTTTTAACTCATGAAACGATCACCCATGGAGTGCCGTGTTCCGGCTGTGCTCTGCAGCTCTGGGAGGCACTTTGGGGTTTTTATTCTCTTCCTAGTTCAAGCCTTGGAAGCGTTACCTCTTGGATCCTAGATTTTGTGCCACGAAATACTTGACAGGTGATGGGGCAGGATAGCCAGGTTAACGCTCCAGTTTCTCCAGCCCTGGCCTAGCTCTCCTCATGTTCTTTTTGCACTCCCTCCTCTGCTGGCCTCTGCCTGCAATCCACGTTCCTGACTGACAGACTGATGTCCCCAGACTGTCCTTGGCTTAAGCTCAGGATGGGGCAGGCCAGGGGTGGCCTTTAGCTTAGTGGCCTTGGAAGTTCAGGACTGGCCAGAAAGAACCCGGAGACCCAGCCTTTCCTCAGGGGAGTTGAAGACTCAGAAAAACAACTGATTCCCTTGCTTTGGCTTTGGGGGAAACCTCGGAGTTCCACAGTGCCTGGGATAGGAGATTTGAGCATGAGGAAGCCCAGCGGAGAGGACCCCCAGAAATGCCGCCTTGAGCACGGAAGGGCAGGGCATCGCTTCCCGGGCAGGGCATTGCTCTCTGGGCAGGCCATTGCTTTCTGTCACTTGCAAGAGAACCTGCTCCTCGAAACGCTTGATGGCCCAGCGAGGGTTGGTTACACAGCTCTACCCATGTGGGGCAGGCCTCGCTAGGAACTGCAGTGATGTTCTCACCCATGTGGGGAAGAGGCAGTGCACTTTTGAGTGCACTTTGGAGCAGAGCGTAAAGCAAGCCCTGGTTGTGACTGTGACAGTGAGCTTCCCGCACCATCTGCGTCACATTCTGCTTCCTTGGAAGGCTGGCCCTGGAGTCCTAGTGCTCTGTATCATTTTCTTTCCTCGGTAAATGGAGGAGCTGCCTCACAGGGAACTCTGGCAACAGAACTGCCCTCGTTGGCATCTAAGGTCCACTGATGGCCGCCATGTGGCTCTGAGCAGGTCACCACCCTCCGTGGTCTTCCATCTCTGCAGGGACTGCTTCCGGGTGCCCAAATCTGTGGGTACTCAAGTCCATGTCTAAAACAGTGCAACATTCTCATTTGACCTGCGCACACCCTTCCACATATCTTAAAGAACTAGTGTGTGTGTGTGCGCGCGCGCGCGCATGTGATGTGCTAGAGACTGTGGGGAGAGGGTGTGGATCCCAGGAGCTGGGTTAAAGGCAGTTGGGAGCTGCTTAGTGTGGGCGCTGGGCTCTGAGCTCTGCTTCTCTGCAAGAGCAGTAGGACCCCCGAGTGTTACTCTAGGCCTCACGTCATCATGAACACTCACAGTACCGAATGCTCTGGGAACCCGTTCTACCCTCCTGTTAGGGAGCCTGGGAAACCATGTGGGCAATGGGGACCCGCTCTACCCTCCTGTTAGGGAGCCTGGGAAACCATGTGGGCATGCTCCCTGCGGAAGCAGTAACTCTGTGAGCACCTCAGTGGGTAGATGACTGATTCTGAAGATCCCAGATTCTTTAATCTGTAAAACATATGCTGAATGTTCACATGTGTCCAAGATCCCAGTGCGGCAACCTGGTCCCTAACTCCCCCTAAAGGTTCAAGTATTATGAGGTAAGAAAAACGAGACTCTCGCTGCATAGCGCTGGGTTCAAGAGACTTCAAGGAGCCAAAGTGAAGATGTTTTTAAGATTTTCTTTCTGCGGAATCAGCTGTCGGCCAAACAAAGGCAACAGCTGGCTGCTGCGCCCCTCCTGGCAGGAGACGCATCGGCTCTTCTGGCCGTGCTCATAAATGTCTGTCCCCTCCCACCACTGACTGGGCTCTTCAGAGTTCCCGCCTTTCTGACCCTGTAGCCCTGACCCCAGGTCCACCCTCAGAGCCTTGCTGTCCCCACCCTGCCCCAACACTCGGCCTCCCTCTTGATGCAGGCTCACTTTTCCCTGCTGAGGTGAACCTTTGGCTTGGATGAGAGGGATACCCAAAGGTGTCTGCGTCTTTGCAGGTGTCCGCAGCGTCTCTGGCTTCCCTGCAACTCTTTGAGGTCCTCTAATCTCTCTAATGTGCCTTGTACTGAAAACGGACAGTGACGACTTACGTCTTACTAAGAGTGACGGTTTTTAGTTAGAGATCCTCTTTCAGCCAGTAAGTGCTAAGCCTATTTCTCCTCCCCCTCTTCTTCACGGGTGTGTGTGTGTGTGTGTGTGTGTGTGTGTGTGTGTGGCGGGTTGCATGGGCCAGCAGAGACCTGAGGTCAATGCTGACTATCTTTCTCTCTCACTGCATATGGAGCTAGTCATCTTCTCGCTTTGTGTGGTGCTAGGGGTCGGAATTCAGGCCTGATGCTCAGCAAGCCCTTGACCCGTGGCACCATCTTCCTGTCCTGCTGAGGTCCCCAGGGGCCTCTGCTAGCTGAATGGCACATGCCTGGGAGGCAGGGCTCACCCGGCCTCACCCAGCCTCGTGCTGGCCTAAAGCATTCTCTATCACCCAGGAATGGCCTGGGGGTAGGGAGTCACCAGTGTCTGCTGTCAGGTGCTGCACTATCTCCTTCCTAAAGTATGTGGACTCGCTCAACAGGTGCTGGTGATTTAAGTGGACCGGGCTCAAACTCGGCTGCGTCCCGGGAAAGATGTTCTAACCATAAAGCAGCTGAACACAGAGGCAGCTTTACACTACCAGCTTGCACAGCCCTCCAAGGTCATGGCTGCTCAGTATCACACGTCCATCAGGCAAGAGGAGGCCATGAGAACAGAGGGCCTAGGACCAAGGCACTGGCATTTGGAGCATAGTCACATGACTCTCCAGCTTCCTACCTCAGAGCTAATTGGCATTACATCTGTCCAATCCACAGGCAAAGACTTTCCCTTTCTCCCTGCAAATTGGTGACAGGCAGCTTCAGCCTCTGTTCATAGCAAATGGGCAGATTTAAATTTCAATTTAATTTAATTTTTTTAGAGTAAGCTGGATCTTTTCTCCTGTGTAAAAGCAGGTGTTATTCTACTCCAAGCCAGGTGATGGGACCCTTTTGTTCCTGAGGGAGTCTGGTTTTAAGTATGCACATGTGCCAGGAGTCTGTGTCAGGTCTCCTGGGGCAGCTGTGAGCTGCTGGATGTGGGAACTGAACTTGGGTCAGGCTCTAAGATCAACAATTAATAAATGGGACCTCATGAAACTGAAAAGCTTCTACAAAACACCTGAACAGAACAAAACAGCAGCCTATAGAACAGGAAAAGATATTCACCAACCTTACATTTGCCAAAGGGCTAATATCCAAAATATATAAAGAACTCAAGAAATTAAACATCAACAAACCCAGAGAGATGTCAGTCAGAGGTTAAGAGCACTGGCTGCTCTTCCAGAGTCTTGGGTTCAATTCCCAACAACAACACAGTAGGTCATAGCCATCTAAAATGATGTACATACAGACAAAACATTGTATACATAATAAATAAATAAATCTTAAATAGCCCAATTTTAAAATGGGGTACAGAGCTAAACAGAGAATTTTCAACAGAAGAATCTTGAATAGCCAAGAAGCACTTAAAAGAAATGTCAGTGTCCTTAGTCATCAGGGAAATGTTAATCAAACTGACTCTGAGATTCCATTTTGTACCAGTAAGATTGGCTAAGATAAAAAATTCAAGTGACAATACATTCTGGAGAGGATGTGGAGAAAGGTGAACCCTCCTCCATTGCTGGTGAGAATGTAAACTTGTACAACTACTTTGGAAATCAATCTGGTACTTTCTCAGAAAACTGGGAATAGTGCTACCTCAAGACCCAACTATACTACTCCTGGGTATATACCCAAAAGATGTTCCACCATACAACAAGGACGTTTGCTCAGTTATGTTTATAGCTACTTTAACCAAAATAACCAAAATCTGGAAACAACCCAGATGTCCTTCAGCTGAAGAATGGATAGAGAAAATGTGGTATGTTTACACAATGGAATACTATTCAGCCATTAAAAACAAGAAAATCATGAAATTTGCAGGCAAATGGTAGGAACTCGAAAAGATCATCCTAAGTGAAGCAACTCAGACCCAGGAAGACACACATATGTACTCACAAGTGGATAGTAGCCATAAAGTATAGAACAACCAACCATACTACAACCCACAGACCCAAAGAAGCCAAGTAACAAGGAGGGCCCAAGGGAGAATGCTTGAATCTCATTCAGAAGGAAAATAAAATAGATATCTTAAGCAGATGGAGGGAAGGACCTGGGAGAGAGGGGGTGTGGAGGAGAGTGGGGATGGGGATCAGGAGTGGGGAGAGCTGGAGTAGAGGGGAGAGGCTGGGGGAGAGAGCAGAAATTGGTGTCTAATTGTGAAGGGTGTTGTTTGCCTAATTTCTTCCTCAGCCCATTTATCAGGAAGGCTACTGATGTTTTTGAGTTAATTTTGTATCCAGCTACTTTGCTGAAGGTGTTTGTCATCTGTAGGAGTTCTCTGGTAGAATTTTTGGGGTTACTTATGTGTGCTCTCATATCACTTGTGAACAGTGCTCCTCTGACGTCTTCCTTTCCGATTTGTATCCCGGGACGTGGGCGTCTGCTGGGTAAGGTTGCAGTCAGTGTCAGGACGGCCATTTCTTTGCACTGGATCTATGACGGCCAGCTCCCTTTTCTCAGTAGGGTGCTCACAATCTCCACTGCTCTGGGTAATTCTAGGTCTTGTAAGGAGGTTGCATAGCCCTCAGGGCAGATTACAGGCCATACCCTGCCCTGACAAGGAAACTGTTCCTGCAAGAATCTAGGAATTCCTAAAAATGCCCCACCGTGCTAAGGATCTTAGTCTAGCAGTGACCTTCAGTTGTACTTGGAGGTCGCCCTCATGGGCTACTTAGTTGTAGTATTTTCCTTCTTGCAATAGGACCATTAAGTGTCCCTGACCCCCTGGCCCCAGTGAATTAAACACATTCACTCTTGAAATCCCTCCTTCTGCCCAGGGTTTATATTGCCCTTGATTTCCCACGAATAAAGGTGCACAGGTTGCTGCTTTCCCACTTTGAGACCATCTGAGATTTATCTTCCACTGGGCCACACCTCACTGGGCCTGCCCTCCGGCCTGCTGGGCCTGGGCCTCACAAGGTCTGTGTCTTGGCTGCAAGCATGGGCTTCCTCCCACACCTCTGCTGCTCTCAGCACAGCAGCTTAACCAAGAACTCTAACACTTTGGTATTGCCGTAGGCTTTGGAACACCTGAACTTCTGTTGCCACTGGTGACCTAATGCTAACACTCTGTGGAAAACCTTTTCTACACCCCAGCTTAGCACACTGGGACCTCACCTAAGGCACTCAAGCTGCCCCTGAGAGAAGCAGAACCCTGTTCTCCCTTCTCCATCTGGAAGCTAAGCTCCAGGACCCCAGCTGGGATCCAGGCCGCTGCTGAAGGGAGAACGATACTGTGATCTCCTTTAGTTGCCTTATTGCTCTCACTAGATCTTCAAGTATTATATTGAACAGATACGGAGAAAGATGGCAGCCTTATCTTGTCCCTGATTTTAGTGGAACTGCTTTAAGTTCCTCTTCATATACTTTGAGGTTGGCTGTTGGCTTTTTATTGTGTTTAATATGTGCCTCGTATCCCTTATCTCTCCAAGACAATAAACATGAAGGGGTGCTGGATTTTGTCAAAGGCTTTTTCAACATCTAATGAGCTGATCATGTGCTTTTCTTTCTTTCAGTTTGTTTATATGGTGGATTACATTGATAGATTTTTGTATGTTGAACCGTCGCAACATCCCTGGGATGAAGCCCTTCATCATGGTAGATGATGTTTTTGATGTGTTCTTGGATTCAGTTTGCAAGTATTTTATTGAGTATTTTTGCATCAGTGTTCATAAAGGAGATTGGTCTGAAGTTCTCTTTCGTTGTTGAGTCTTTGTGTGGTTTAGGTATCAAGGTGACAGTGGCCTCATAGAATGAGTTTGGCAATGTTCCTTCTGTTTCTATTTTGTGAAATAGTTTGAGGAGCACTGGTATTAGCTCTTTTAGCTCTTCTCTGAAAGTTTGGTAGAATTCTGCACTGAAACCATGTGGCCCTGGGCTTTTTTTCTTTCTTTTTTTTTTTGAGACTTTAAATGACTGCTTCTATTTCCTTAGGGGTTATAGGTCTATTTAAATTGTTTATCTGATCTTGACTTAACTTTGATAAGTAGTATCTATCAAGCATTGATTGCATTTAACTTTTCTAACTGAGTACAGGCTATTGAAGTAAGATCTGATGATTCTTTGGATTTCTTCAGTGTCTGTTGTTATGTCTTCCTTTTCATTTCTGATTTTGTTAATTTGGATACTGTCTTTCTGCCTTTTAATTAGTTTGGCTAAGGGTTTGTATATCTTGTTGATTTTTCAAAGAAACAGCTCTTGGTTTCATTGATCCTTTGTATTGTTCTCCTTGTTTCTATTTTGTTGACTTCAGCCCCGAATCTGATTATTTCCTGGCAACTACTCCTCTTGGGTGTGTCTGCTTCTTTTTGTTCTAGAGCTTCCAGGTGAGCTTTTAAATTGTTAGCATGAGATCTCTCTACTTTCTTTATGAAGGCACTTAGTGCAATGAATTTTCCTCTTAGCACTGCTTTCATTGTGTCCTATAAATTTTTGTATGTTGTGCCTTCATTTTCATCAAATTCTAGAAAGTCTTAATTTTCTTTCTTCTTTGACCCAGTGGTCATTGTGTATAGAGTTGTTCAGTTTTCAAGAGTTTGTAGGCTTTCTGTTGTTGCTGAAGTCCAGCTTTAATCCATTCTGATCTGATAAGATACAAGGAGTTATTTTAATTTTCTTGTATCTGTTGAGGTTTGTTTTGGAGAAGGTTCCATAAGGAAACCTAAGAAAAAGTATATTTGTGTGTGTGTGTGTGTGTGTGTGTGTGTGTGTGTGCACATGTATGTATGTGTTTGGGTGAAAGGTTCTGTATATATTTGTTAGGTCCATTTGATTCGTAACGTCAATTAGTCTCATCATTTCTCTGTTTAGTTTCTGTCTTGATGACCTGTCCATCGGTGAGAGTGTGGCGTTGAAGTCTCCCACTATTAATGTCATTTAAACTTTAGTAATGTTTCTTTTACAATTATGGTTGCCCTTGCATTTGGGACATAGATTTGAGACGTCATTTTTCTTTTGATGAGTACCAAGTATCCTTCCTCATCTTTTTGAATTAATTTTGGTTGAAAGTCTATTTTATTAGATATTAGAATGGCTACTCCAGCTTGCTTCTTGGGTCCATTTGCTTAGAAAATCCTTTTAAAACCCTTTATTCTGAGATGGGAAAGTTTTCTCTATGTCTATCTTTGTTGCTGAGGTGTGTTTCTTGTATGCAGCAGAATGAAGGATTCTGTTTTCTCATCCTTTCTGTTAGCCTGTGCCTTTTTATTGGGCAGCTGAGTCCATTGAGGTTGAGAGATATTAATGACCAGTGGTTGTTAATTCCTGTTATTTTGATGGAGGTGGTAAACAGTGTGTGTGTGATTCCCTTCTTTCAGTATCCTCACAGGCGCAGGCTGTGAGTCTGTGTCCTGTCAGGTTGATCGTACAAACCATCCAGCCTCTTTTTCCGAGTGTAAAGTGTAAAGGGGTGGCCCTTCCTGTGTCCCCCTTCTTGGCCTAGTGTCCATTCCACCGGCCTCTCCACCGCCTTTCTTCTCAGTAGACGGTCTGGCACAGCCATGGCCACTTATTTCAGCTTTAGGGGAAGGAACTGGAAACCCAACTGAACATCATTCATACCTGTTTTTCTAAATCCCATTTTTCCTGGGTGCCCTGTATGTGGTATTATCATCAGGTGTTCACTAGGTCAGTCATAAAGGTGCTTACTTTGTTGATTATTGCTTGTTTGGGCTGGATTATGTGAATGCTAACATTTCATTATGCTTCACTCAAAATAACAGCAATTCCATACGGCTTAGTGCATCTGTCAATGCCGCGCGTGTCCCAGGATCACTGTAATGCGGCTTGACACTTTCACAGACCTCAGCGTCATGCTGAACTATGTAAGGGTGCACTCCCTGTGGGCGGGTGCCCTCCAGCTCCTGGGTCTCGCTTCTCGTCCAGGATGGAAAGCTCAGATGCTGGAGAAGGAACCCAGAGGGCCAGGCTGCCGACTCAGCACCAGGCGCCCACCAGTGTGGGCTGCTCTGCACAGTGGCACCGTGGGGCGGGCACAGTGAGATGGCACGGTGAGGTGGACATGGTGGGCCAGGCATGGTGGGGCGGGCACAGTGAGACAGCACAGTGAGACGGGCACGGTGGGTCAGGCACAGTGAAATGATACAGTGGGTCAGGCACGGTGAGATGTCATGGTGGGCCAGGCATGGTGGGGCGGGCACAGTGAGACGGGCACGGTGGGTCAGGCACAGTGAAATGGCACAGTGGGTCAGGCACGGTGAGATGTCATGGTGGGCCAGGCATGGTGGGGTGGGAACGGTGGGGTGGGCACGGTAGGAAGTTGTCTGGCTGTGCATTTGGGCTCTCAGCCTGTTCTTTGCCAGGGAAGAACTACAGCTTCCATTTACCCAGGGAGAAAGTGGCACACAGCACTGAGTACATGCAGATGTGTGAGTTTGTGAGTGTGTGTGTGTGGTGGTGGATGGAGACCCAGGCTTGGCCTGAAGGGAGGGGCCAGGAGAGAAAAGGCTAGCCCCTCATGCTCCCGCTGCCCAGGAGCTAGGCCAGGCTTTTGAGGCCACGCAGGCCGCAGAGCAGACCCACTTCCACAGCCAGCGCGGGACCTTGGAGGGAAGGTAGGTCAGGGCCATCTGAATTCCCAAAGGGGCTGAAACAGTTCTTTTCCTGTGCGTGATGACGCAGGGGCAGCAGCAGAGCAGATGCGGCCATTATTTTAGGACTTTCTCAAATTGTTCTTAGAATTGGGAATTGGTCTCTAAAGAAAGTGCTGTGGCTAGTCACCACGGGACAGAGCCATTGATATCTCTATATAATTTATATATAATTAATATGTAAGTATATATTAATATGTATTTAATTTTTGAAATTAAAATACAATTACATTATTTCCGCTTCTTTTTTCCCCTTCAGTCCTTCAAATGTACATCTCTCCCTTGCTCTCTTCCACATTTCTGGCCTCTCTGTCATTAACTGATGTTACACATATATTCCTAAATATATAAATACGACTTGCCCAGCCTCACTATACGATTTCATGCTTGAGATGTCTGTGTATTGTTTTCTGTTTGTCTGACTTGCAGCTCTTCATGTGACAGCAGGTTGTAAAATTCATTTTAGACTAGCCAGAGAAAGGGGCCCTAGGCCCTGCAGAGATTCTGAACAATAGATTCTTCTTAAAACGTGGCAATGTTTTTCACATTATCTTTCTGACTCACATAAAGACACAAGCTGTTGAGTCTTGCTGAGAGGGGCTGTTGTGCCCTCCCCGCCCCTCCCCCATACTGAGGATACTGCAGACCTTAGCTTCTACTGTGCAGTCTGCTAGGGCCTCCCTCCAGACAGCGCAGGCCCCGCTGGGGAAATAGCGGGGGTGGGGTGGGGTGGGGGAATGCGAGACCAGGAGGCAATCATCTGGTTTCTCTTTTTCTTCCTAGAACATAATATTGCAAGGTCATTGTAAAGAAGAGTTCTTTATCTCTTAGAGTTGAGAGGCCAGGGTGCTCCGAGAGGCTGGGGTGCTCCGGGAGACTGGGGTGCTCCAGAGTGAGAGGTTCTCATCTGGCTAAGCTTCCTCTAGGTCTGCCCACAGCCTCACCCACTGTCTCGCTCTGCCTCTCCTCTTTTTTCCTGTGTGGCCCGGGCTGGTCTTGAAGCTGTGGCAGCTGCCAAGTACCGGGAGCCGAGGCACACACCACCGTGCCTAGCTATAACGTCCCTATTGAATTCCTTAGAGCAGCAGGTCTCAGCCTCCCCAGAGCTTCCGTCCTTAACACAGTTCCTTGTGCTGCAGCAACCTCCAACCAGGAAGCTATGTCCATTGCTACTTCATAAATGTAATTTTGCTACTGTTATGCATAGCCATGTAAATATCTGATTGCAGGATGTCTGATGAGAGATGCCGGAGAAAGGGTCTTTCACCCCAAACCAGCGCCTTCCTAAGCTGGGGGTCTCTGCACAGATTTCATTCCTCTTCTCCGCGTCCAGCTATGGACACCTCCCTGCATGCAGGGGCCCCTGCCCGACTCCTGCTGTTCTCTTCTAGCTGTTTGCTCTCCTCTGGTTTTAACATGCTTGTTGGCACGTCTACAGACACGAGGTGCTCATCCTGCTGTTGGTTTGGACACTGACTGTTGACTGTCTCCATGGCTGAGGACTTCCCTCCGTTAGGCTGAGGCTGCCTTGATGAACTTGACTTGAACTTAGCAGAAGGTTGTCCTGGTCTAAAAACAGCTAATGTGACTTCAGGGGGTTGAACTGTAGTACACTGCTTTTTGCTAACTCATTCATCAGACACTGCCTAACTCACTGTGATTCTAAAAATTACCCCTGGCTCCGTAAAGGGCTCAATTTTAGATGCAGTGTCTTGATAATACAGGATTCACTTAAAACTAGAACAGCAGCATTTTTTTCTAGCACTTTCTTTTTATGTCAGAAGTTGGAAGCAGCACTCCTGAATTTTATTCCCAGGGCTGTGACCTCCGCCATGAAAACATCAGCCCCTTAAAGAGCAAAGGCGAAGGGAGCCATGGGTGGCTTTGCACCCTAGCGCTCCGGGTTCTAACTCTAGCTGGCTGACCTTGGCACTCTCCGTAACTCCTCCCAGCCTTTGCTTCCTCAGCTGTGACATGAGAGATGAGCAAATAAGGCGTGAGGTCTCAGCAATGCTCCGTGACTCAGCTTTGAGACCTCAGCCTGATGCTTCGGCAGAGCCCACAGTGTCAACTTTGGAGAAAACCTGAGTCACCGTTGGGGACAGAGTGGGAGCAGGATGCTGGGTGAGAGAGAGCCTGGAGTAAAACCAGCAAGGCAGGGAAGCCTGGGACAGATTAGCCTGGACCCTGCTTGGCTGGAGATATACAGCCCACCCCTAACAAAGCCACAGGGCCCGCACCCTCATGGAACTGCATGCCTACCCCTCACCAGAGAAAGCCATCAGATCCCTTTGACCCAGCAACTCTTAACTACTTCTTTTCCTGGGACCAAACACCTTGTCAGAACTCTCCAGGGACTAGCGGCAGAGTGCTGCTCCAGCTTGGGCTGACTGAGTGCCCTTCCGGGAGGTCACACTGTGTCCTCTGAGGGGGCTTGTAGGTACCATCTCATGCCTATGCATGCTTTGGCACACATGATTAAAGTCAGATGCATTAGGGGAAAGGGCGTGCACTGTGGAAAAAGGCTCACACACAGGAGCCTGTCAGGTGAAACCAAAGTCCACCTATACCCACGCTTGGTGACAAGTTCTCCGCCTAGGCCACAAAAGGAGGTGCCAGGCTGTAAGCAGCTTTGAAATACTCTCTCCCAGGGCCAGAGAGGTGTCCCAGTTGTTAAGAGCACTTGTTGCTCTTGCAAAGGATCCAGGTTTGATTCCTAGCACCTGAACAGAGGCTAACCACTTCCTTAAGTACAGACAGACGGACATGCCCTTAAACACATAAAGTAAATGCATCTAAAAAAAGAAAAAAAAAGAATACTCTATCTCATGTATTCCTACTCCCTTGCAAAGTATGAACTCTGTATTTAGTATGTTTTACCTGATTGTTTGTGGGCATGTCCTTGAACAAGGTACTAAGATGCTGGGAACACCATTGTCCACACAGAGAGAGCACACTAGGGTAGAGCGCAGGGGATCATGGGTGGTGGTGGGGGGCGGTCCTCAGCCTGGAGTGAAGGACAGGCCAGGGGAGGTCACAGTGCTGCTCTGTCACGGTGGAACCTTCCCGAAGGCAGCCTTAGAAGAAGCTGCTCAGATACACACACTGAAAAGGATCCTGTAAGGTTTGGGGTCTGAAGCAAAAGTAATGTTTGGATCCTCCTCCACACCAGTAGGTAATACACAGATTCTAGACGGAGGGTCAGGAATGGTTGGCGTTTTCCTAATGTGGTGGGGCAAGATGATGGTGATGGTGATGGTGAAGGAGGAGGAGGAGGAGGAGGAGGAAAAGATTTTCTGGTTAGAGTAGTTGGGCTGATAGCATTGTTACTGGGAAAATTTAACCCCAGCACTCAGGAGGCAGAGGCAGGCACATCTCTGTGAGTTCAAGGCTAGCCTGGTCTATAGAGTGATTCCAACACAGCCAGGGCTACAGAAACCCTGTCTTGAAAAGCAAAATCAAACAAACCAAGAAGTGGCAGATAGGGACAAAAAGGTGCCTCAGTGGTTACAGCTCTTCCCAGCAAGATGGTGCAGGACCAACACAGAACCAGCGCTTGTATCCCCCATGTAAATGCCAGGTTGCTATGGTGACCTTCCCAGGATTCCAGCCCTGGAAGGCAGTGGTGGGAAGTGCAGAGCAAGCTGCCTCCCGTGCTGAACTGTGAGCTGTGGGTTTAGTAGGTAAATAAGGTGGAAAGAAACCACAGAGGATGTCTTTGTTACTTCTCTTACTGCTGGGAGAGGACACTATGAGCAAGGCAACTTGGAGAGGGAGAAAACTTTTCTTGGGGTGTAACAGTTTCAGAGTGCAAGTCCGTGGGCAGGCAGGCAGGTGCTGGGGCAGTGGCGGAGAGATTGCCTTTTGAGACACACTGATGAGGCAGAGAGCTAACTGAGAATTGCTCCAGCTTTTGAAATCTCAAAGCCCACCCCCTGTGACATACTTCCAGTAAGGCCACACCTCCTGATCCTTCCCAAACACACCAGCTGGGAATCAAACGTCCAGATGCACGGCTCGTAGCATCTGTGTGGAGGGCAGAAGACAACTTTCAGGAGTTGCTTTCCCCCTTCCACCTTTTCATGGCTTTGGGGCATCAATTTCAGGTCCTCAGGCTGGTGGACCTCAGCCATCTTGCTGGCTCAACAGAGGGTCTTGCTGTAAGCATGGCTGGCCTGGAACTGGAAGTGATTCTCCTGCCTCTGCCACTTGCTACTAGGATCACAGGCTATACCCGCCTGATACATAAACCAAATGCTATAAAACATTATTATTATTAATTGCAAATAGTTTGTTTCATATAACATAATATATAATATATTCTGATAACCACTTCTTTTCCCTCATATCCTTCCAACTCCTTTCTAACTCCCCACCTTACAACTCCACACCTTCTATCTCTCTCTCAGGGAAACAGACAAACAAGAAGAAAACAAAATAACAAAAAATCAAGGAAAGTGCATAAGAAATGTGTGTGCACAGACACACACACTCTCTCATACTCCTCCATAAAAACACTGAATCAGAAAACATAATATTCAAGCAAACGACCAGGTAAGGTAAAAAAAAAAAATCCAAACAAAGTATCATGAGTCAAAAAAAAAAAAGGTTCTAAGAACACTTGTGTGGCTGTCTTCTTGGCCATGTAAAGCTGGACACAGGGCCTGCCCCTTAAGTGTGGTTTGTATACCCAGTGAGACTCCACTGGAGAGACTAATTTTTCCTTGTGATCGGTTGTGATCGGTTGTCAATTAGAGATTCCTTCTTGACTGGCAATGGACACTTACATTCGCTTCCTTATGTCAGCACTGGTTTGGACCTGTGCACACTGCCACAGTCTCTGTGAGGTCGGATGTGCTCAGTCCTGTCGTGTCCTCAAGGTCTGGTTTCCTTGGTGTGATGCATGCCCTGTGAATCTTACAATCTTTGCACCTCCTCTTCTATGCACTTCTTCTAAGCCCGGAGGGAAGGGAGTTGATGAAGGCAGTCCATGTAGGTCCGAATGTTCCAAGGCCTCCTACCTCACCCAGCTGTGCGTCTCTGCATTGGTGCTCATCTCCGGAAGGAGGAGGCTTCTCTGACAGAAGGCTGAGTGAGACCCTGACTCAAGGGTAGAGTGGAATGTCACTGAGAGCAACTTCATTGCTACATTCCTGTGGCAGAGCAATAGTATCTGGCCCACGGCCTGTCCAGTCTGGTCCTTAGCTACCCGAGCAGTGTCGGGCATGGGTTCTAGCTCATGGAGTGAGCCTTAAATCCAATCAGATGGTGGGTGGGTGCTTCCACCAGGCCTGTACCATTTCAATGAAACATTATTAAACAAAGACTCAGTCACTGAGACCAGTAAAGCGTCTTTGAAGACAAGCCCTAAACTCATGACTGCAGCTATGGAAGCAGGTTTCTGGTTTTCTGTTGGGTCTAGCATCTGTAAATTCCAAACCAAAGTGCAAATGGACTACCGGAAACCCCCTGTTGGTGCTGGGTGTACTTGATGTTGCTTGTTGTATTAGTCATGGTATCAGCAGGAAACGGTTTACACTATCAAGTTAAGTTACTTCCAGGAAGATGAAAACTTTTAAGGCCATTTGCAAAATCCCAGGCAAGGAAACTGGAGCAGGGGAGAATGCCCCAGGCCTAGTTCCGCAGGGCTTGTTAACGCCTGTGAGCTGGGGCCAGGTGAGGGAGACATGATCAGGAAGCAGAGGCTGAGAGCGTGGCTGCCTGGAGGGAGCAGCCCCTGCAGGAGAGGACCCCTTACTTCCTGGAAGAGGGCGGAACACCTCCTCACTCTGCTCCTCTCTAAGCTCTTCTGCGGACCAGGAGGGAAGGGCTCACCTGGGCACCAAGGGCAAAGAGCCGTGATGCCATTCCCCCCAGGACGGAAGCCCGAGGCACCAGCACACCCACCCACACCCTGCACCCTGTTTTATGAGCACTGGAATCATGTCCAGCAAGCTCAGATCACTTGCCTAGGGCTGCACAGTAGAGGCAGACTAGGAGCCACGCCTTCTGGCTGCTTCCGCCCTTTCACCTGGTTTTCCTCCCTAGATAAGGAAATGCTTGTGTTGCCGAGCTTTAGGTCTGGAATTGAGGGGAGGGTGAGTCTCTTCCAGGAATTCTGCTGTCAGGGTCAGCTGTGGGCCTGGGATGAGCCTTCAGGGCTAAAGGGAAAGTGCAGCTGTGCAGGACAGCAGAGCTCTTTGGCTTTGAGCCACACTCTCAGGTGAAACACTTTCTCAGCAAGGACAGAAAGACAGGGTACAGGAGGACCAGCACAGGGGCACTAACGTGAATGCCCAGGAGGATTCCTGCCTGGGAAGGCCACGTAGCCACACAGCAAGTACTGTGGCTCTCTCGTGACGTGTGTACTGTCTTTATCCCACTTCCTAAACATGCTTCCTTGTCCCAACTTTCCTCTGATGTTTGGCGTAAGAGGATCTCGCTTTAAAAGATGTATTTATTTTTATTTTGCGTGTATGGGTGTTTTGCCTGTATGTATATATGTATGTATTGTGCATGTATGTATGTGTATCATGTGCATGCAGGGGCCTCGGAGGTCAGAAGAGGGCACCAGATCCCCTAGCACTGAGTTACAGATGGTTGTGAGCTGCCATGTGGGTGCTGGGAATAAAGCACAGGTCCCTGTGGGGGCAGCTGGTGCTCTTAATTGCTCAGCCACCTCTCCAGTCTGTGAAGAGAACACTCTACCAGTCAGGGTGTGGTTGGCATCCAGACACTCACCCAGTGTGGTGGCTGGCACGCCCCGCCTCCTAGCACTCCGCAGCAGGCTGGAAGCGGGTGGTAGGTGACTGTGCCAGGGTCTTGCTTTCTGCTGTTAAGCTGGAAACAAGCTGAGTTGTGAGGGGAGAGGCATTTGTTTGACCACAGTCTAAGGCCTAACAGTTACGTCGCAGACCACATGAACCACAGTCTCTGAAAAGTCTGAGCACCTTGGGAAGCCCTTACCACAGGAAATCGCACTGGCCCGCTCAGCCAGCTTTCCTCCTACGCTGTGGTAGGGACCCCCAGTGAGTGACAAAGCATGCCTTCAGGCCGCCCCTCTCCGAGGTGTTGACAGTGCTGACAACCTCTGCATTTAGTGATGTCTTAACAGAATCTGTTTACTCAGGGCTGTGGGGCTCTTGGGGGTGAGCTCTGCATTTTCCTCAGGAACTGTTAGAACACTTGGTGTCCTTGGTATCCCAGGCAAGGAGGAATCACCTAACCTCCTTTTTGCATTTGCCTGCTACAACAGCAGCTCACTTTCCTTGTTTGTGGTTTTTCAAGTGGAAGGGCCTTGGGGCGTGGCCATGAATAAGGTTGGCTATCACCAGGTAGCCTGCAAGGTCAATGCCAGTGGCCCCCTGTTGATGGGCTCTGGGGACTGTGCTAGCAGGGACCTTGTTTCAACCCAAAGTACCCAGAGCAGAGCGGTCCCTTAGCAAACCATCCTGGCTCCCATGTGTTTGACAGCTTGCTCGCTCTGTAGGGAGCAATGGGTAGCCTGTACGTGTGTCTCCAGCTGCAATTCAGAGCGCACTAAAAACAATCACAGAGCCGTGTGTCGCCCGCGGAGTATTGTCTGGATTGTTTCCTAAGATCAGTGCCATTCCCACGTCCAGTCCCACAATAAAGTCGCACAGTGGGGCCAGAAGGATCACCCAGTCATAAAAGGATCTGCTGTGAATACCCCACAACTTGAGTTCAACCCCCAAATCCTGTAGTGGCGAGACCTGACCTCGGAAAGCTGTCCTCTGACTGACACACAGCACAGCAAGCATGTGAGGGCTTTCTTTCAAAAACAAAGAAACAAATAGAAACAAAGAAACAAAACCAACCCACAAAACCGGAAAATTAGAATGAAAAAGCAAAAGATCAGTGAGACCAACAAAACAGAACAAAAAACAAACAACAACAAAACAACCCCAAACCTTTAAGCCCACAAAACCACTACTGAGTCCATTTTGCTTGGCCAACTGTTCCTCTACACTCTAACTACACAGCTGGCTCCCTGTTTGGAAGGTTTTACTGCATCACGTTTCCCCACAACCCCCCACACGCAGTGATGACCTCGTCCCCTCTGGACAACACCTCCAGCAGCTGTCAATCATGTTCACCTCAAGGCACAGGGACATAGGGAGCATCGGAGGGCAGTGATGTCAGATCGGGCTTCCCTGGACCAACAGCCTCTGCAGCACCTAGGGCTTAGAAGCACCTACCTCACGGTCCACTCCGAAGCCCCTAAAACTTGGAGTGGGCTCTCAGCCTCTGGAACTTTAAACAAGTTCATCATATAATTGTGTTACAGAGCCCTGGCTGTCCAGGACTCACTTTGTAGACCAGGCTGGCCTCGAACTCGCAGGGATCCGCCTGCCTCTGCCTCCAAATGCTGGGATTACAGGTGTGTGCCCAGCTCTTGCCTCCTTTTTTACCCTTCTGTTTTGCTGACGTTGCCAACACCATGCTTTCCCACCATGCAGAACCAAGGGGCGAATCTGACTAAGTTTTCCTCGGCTCTGGAATTTGTAAAAGCTGCTACCTGCCTCCATACTAGAACTCCTAGTCTCCCAGCCCTGCCAAAGCCAGGAGCGTCCTGCATCCTCCTGCTGAGACCTGGATGTAATGACCGAGCGGCACGCATGCTCCACCATCACCAGCGGAGGCGCTCGGTGCCAGGGTGTCATCTCCAGCTCCCCAGCCCCCTCTCCTGAGGGAAGGGGCTCCTCAGAAAGGTCTAAGTCCCAACAAGGGGAGCGTTCCTTGTTGTTTTGTGATAAAGGAAAGCTGGTCTGTAGCCTCAAATGTCTGCTTTTCCTGACCAGTCTCCCCTCACCCCCCATCAACTCCTGTGTGGGCTGCGTTATTAGCTTGAGTACAAGTTAGAATTTCACTGGGTGCTGGGGTTTGGGAGGCAGGGGCAGGCAGATCTCTGAGTTCGAGGCCAGCCTGGTCTATACTGCACGTTCCAGGACAGCCAGGCCTACACAGGGAAGCCCTGTCTCAAAACAACAACCCGCAGCACCACCAGCCGTTTCCCTCCAGCCTCCGCACTCCTCGGGTTTCCCACGCTGCTCAGCAGAACAGCAGCCTTATTCTAGGTGATCTGCACTGTTGGCCTCAAGATGTCGTCTTGGGTCATGGTAGGACGCGTTCCTCCTCAGCAGGGCCACCCTGCTTAGCGGCTGAGCAAGGAGGTGTATCCTTTTAATCATTCTGAATCCCAGGTCTCTTGTAGCATACACACAGGGTTGAAAATTTGAATTGTAAAGAGAAAACATCACAAATTTTGGCAGGCCTTCAATTAAGAATGCCCTATGCTAATCAAAGACATAGCTGTGGGCCATGTCTGGCCTCTAGATAAACAGTTGGCAACCTCCACTTCGAGTCAGCTTCTAGAACCTTCGAGGTGCTTTCATCTCCACACCCAATGTGCCCTCTTCAGCTATCTCATTTCCTCTCTTTTGAGGACAGAGACTCTGCAGAAAGGTCTAGCGCCCACTAGACCAGTGGTTCTCAACCTGTGGGTTGAGATATTTACAACCCACCCATATCTGTGATCTGTGGGTCACAGATATTTACATTATGATGTATAACAGCAGAAAAATTACAGTCATGAAGCAGCAACAAAAGTAATTTTATCCCGGGGCGGGGGCGTCCAGCAACATGAGCTGTATGGAAGGGCGTCAGCGTTAGGAAGGTTGAGAACCGCTGCTACAAACGTACCTGTCAATAAAATGTCTCACTGTTCTCAGCTGTCCCAGGACACCCCTGAGGGCTGCACACGTTCTCAGTGACACACAAATGATGGTCAGGCAAGCTCTCCCTGACGCACAGTGGGCCACTCACCGCGTGACCTCACAGCGCTGGCGCCCGGGGACAGCACTTTGCATGAGTAACTGATGCAGCGGCTGTGGGCCCTGTGCCGGATGCAGGCTCTCCCACCAAGCCACGCCTCCAGCTCTGTTCTGCATTATTTTAAGTTCGTCATATGCTCGTCTCTGCTCAGCCGCAGGAGCCCTCCCTCGGAGGTTTTGTAGAAAGGAGGAGATTTTGGTCCAGGTGTGCTGAAGGGCTCAGGTGGTCCTGAGAAACAGCTAGGAAAGAGCTCGCATGGTTTGTCATGATAGATCTTATAGCAGAATTGGCCAGACTCTCTCCCAGCACATCATGTGACAGCGGTAATGAACAGAGATTCGTTTATTTTAATTTATACATGTATGTCTCTCTCTGTGTAGGGGTGTGGGACTTCAGAGCTCATGGATCCCCTGGATCTGGACTGACAGGAGTTTGTCCGTCATCTAAAGCAGGTGCTGGGGCCTGAACTTGGGTTCCTCACAGGAGCAGCCTATGCTCTGCTGAGCTGCCTCTCCAGCCATTTATTTTCATTTTCACTCGTGTGTGTGTGTGAGTGTCTTCGTGAGGGTAATGTTGTGTGTGTGTGTGTGAAAGTGTGTGTGACGTGTATATATATATATATATATATATATATATATAGAGAGAGAGAGAGAGAGAGAGAGAGAGAGTGAAAGTGTGACATATATATTTATATATATATATATAGAGAGAGAGAGAGAGAGAGTGAAAGTGTGACATGTATATTTATATATATATATAGAGAGAGAGAGTGAAAGTGTGACATATATATATATATATATATATATATATATATATATATATATGGAGACAGAGAGAGAGAGTGTATGTGTGAGTGTGTATGAGAGAGAGAAGCGAGAGTCAGTTCCCCCGGCTCATGGGTGTCTGTGAGCTGACATGGACGCTGGGACCCGGGCTCAGGTCCCTGGAGCAGGAAAAGCGCTGTCTTTCCGGCCCCTGGACTGAAGACCACATTTACAGCAGGACTGCAGCTCTCAAACCTAATAGTGCAAGTACCGGGGCGGGGGGGGGGGACTTGGGCTTTAAGGCCTTTTTCTCACTACCTACCCGGGGCTTTAGGCCTAGCTTGGCATCAGGACACAGACCTGGTCGGAGCTGCCCTGAGGGTTGAGAATCTTTCTGGGTGTCGTTAATTTGAGTTAGTTCCCAAAGCTGAATCACAACTGTCGTTTCGTGTCTTGAAGAATTTAAACTGAGCCAACGTCATATGTCCCTGTCTAGGAGAAGGGCCAGCCTCTCCTTCTTGGGCTACCCACCGGGAAATGTTGAAGAGGCAGAGCGTTAGAGTCCTGTGGTGGACACAGGCGGTGGCAGTACAGAAAGCCAAAGGTCAGTCAGCAGCAGGCTCAAGTGGAGCTAACTCGAGCCCCAGACAGCCTTGGAGGTGGGGGGTGGGGGGTGGGTAGAGACGCCTGTAAGCACTCAGGTCACCCTGAGTAATGAGGCCTTCGGACCCTCCCTCCCCGCCTGACAGAGAGAGGCCGGCTTCATGTTGCCTGTCCCGGCGGGAGCCGGTGTGGCCTGAGGGAGGCCGGCCTCCCGCTTCCTCCAGACCCACAGGTGCTGCAGCGCTTGGTGGCTGTCTCAGGGGTTCTGTCCCTTCAAGGAAACGCCACGGCCAAAAGGCAAGCTTCGGAGGAGAGGGTTTATTTGGCTTACACTTCCACACCCATCGTCTGGCACTGAAGGAAGCCAAGATGGCTTCAGCAGAATGGGAGCCTGGAGGCAGGGCTGAGGCCGAGGCCATGGAGGTCGCTGTTTCTGGCTTGCCCCCATGGCCTGCTCAGTTGCTTTCTTATAGGACACAGGACCAGCAGCCCAGGTATGGCCCTGCCCACGGTGGGCTTCGCTCCAGTAGAGAGAGATGCCGTCTCCTCTCAGGTGATTTAAGCTTGTGTCAAGGTGACACAAACTATCCAGCACCTTTGCCCACACATCAGCCTGACACAAGGGCGTCCCTGTCAAGCCACAACCTCTCCTTTCCCACTCATCCCCAAGACCTCACATTAAAAATAACAACCTCCAAAATCCCACAGTCTTCACAAGTTCAAACACATTAAAACTCAATGTCCCTCAACTGTGTGCGTCTATAATATAAAAATTAAGTTAAATACCTTCTTCCTTCAGCAAGGAAGGATCAGGGCACAATTACAATCAAAGCAAAGTGAAGCAGACTCCAAAACTGCCAGTTACCGCATGGGATTCACTCACGGTCTTCCGGGCGCCCCCACGGGGCTTGGGGCGCTCTCTGGCTCCGTCCTCTGCAGCTCACACAGCTGTGTCTAGGCTCCAGCTGCTTCATGCCCAGCGGCGGCTCACCCCATGAGCCCTGGCATCCAAAGTGCCGGGGTCTCTGCTGCAAGTGGGCTGCGCTTTCAATAGCTCTTCGTAGGCAAAGGCTTTTCCTGGTGCAAGCCTCAGCTTCTCTGCATGGCCCCTCTAGTCCTGGCCTCTAACTGCCGCTGAGGGTACCCTCCCTGTGGCCTCTCACAGCACCAAGCCAGCTGCCCTCCATGACCCCTTCATGTATCCACCTGGATGACTCTCACACTACCAAGTTCAGATGCCAGCGAGAGGCATAACCACAGCCGCCTCTGGAAACCGGCTTCTCTGTGTCTCAGGAAGCACTTCCCAGAAGATTTAACCGTGACGATACTGGCCTCTTCTTAGTTGCTGATGCTGTCTCAGCTCCAGCCGGCCAGCAGCGAGTGTCCCGGCAAAGCAAAGGTTTCACTTCTTAGTTCTGGAGTCTTGTTCATCACCGCTGGTTCTCCAGCCCCAGCTGACCAGAACCACGGAATCTTAGCTCAGAATCGCAAAGGGCCCTGCCAGAATCTGTACTCTTCCCTCTGAAATGTCGCAGGCCAGGCCTCCATCTTCTACCCTGCTCTCAACATTCTTATCTTCCGAGCTCCTAGAGAGCAGCTTACCAAGCACTGAAGAGTGACTTCTCTACCCAGAGTTCCAAAGTCCTTCCACAGTCCTTCCCAGAACAACGTGGTCTGTCACAGCAACACTGCACAATCCTGGTGCCCACCTGCCTTAGTCAGGGTTTCTATTGCTGAGATCAAACACCGTGATGAAGAGGCAAGTTGTGGAGGGAAGGGCTTATTTGGCTTACACTTCCATATCATCGTCCATTACTGAAGGAATCAGGGCAGGAACTCACGCAGGGCAGGAGCCTGGAGGCAGGAGCTGATGCGGAGGCCATGCAGGATGCTGCTTACTGGCTTGCTTCCCCTTACTTGCGCAGTCCACTTTCCTATAGAACCCAGGACCAGCAGCCCAGGGGTGACACCACCCACAGGACCCCAGCCCAGGGATGGCAGCACCCACAATGGGCAGGTCCTTCCCCCAACAATCACCAATTAAGAAAATGCCTTATGAGGTGAGCCCAAGCACTTGGGAGGCAGAGGCAGGTGGAGCTCTGTGAGTTCGAGGCCATCCTGGACTACAAAGTGAGTTCCAGGACAGCCGGGGCTACACACAGACACCCTATATCCAAAACGAAAAACAAAAAAACAAAACCCAAACCCTTCCAGCATGGAGGCATTTTCTTAATTGAGGCCCCCTCCTCTCAGATGACTTTAGCTGGTGTCAAGTTGACACACATCTATCCAGCACAACAACTGTTTGGAGGCCGGAAGCTCCTGGAGAAAGGCCGGGCTCAGACTCTGAGCAGAGAGGCTCTGAGTTCTGCCCCTCTGCTGGCCCTCGGGAAAAAGCCCTTCTAATGGCTGAGTGTCAGCACTGAGAGCCGCCTCTTTTCCTGTTTTGACGGCTCACTCAGGACCTTCTATCATGGGGCAAAAGAGCCACAAAACCAGACACCGATGAAACTTCCCAGAGGCTTTTGGCACACACACTCGGCGCCGCTGCACTCTGGCCTTTCCTAGGGTCCAGTGTGCAGATGATGCTAGCAGGCAGAAGGCCCAGGAAGTAAGCTGCCGGCTTGAACCCTTCAGTGGGAACGGCCAAGTGTGGTGATCTTTCAGGAACTCACCCAGGCAGCCGGGAGGGCTGTCTTTGTTTGATTGTGGAATTCTGAGCAGTTCAGCTCTCCAGCCCTAGCTGGCTCCCTTGTGGCTTGGGACTTGTGCAAGCCCACGCTGAGAAGCTGGGGCCCGCCTGGGGTCACTGGCTGGCCTGTGCAGCCTCAAGGCAGCTGGTTTGCTTCTAATCTCGTGACTTGGTGCCTCTCTGTCCTCTTCTCACTGAACTTAACAGCTCGGGGGGCCTAGCTGAGGAGGCTGCATCCACAAAGCCACTGCGGCTCTGGAGGATTCCAGTACACGAGGAAGGCTCAGCTTTCTGTTCAGGATTCTAGCAACACGCTACACATGTTTTAAAAACATTCCCAGCTCAGTGAGAGCAAAACCAGGCAGCAAAATCAATAAATCATTAACTTAAAGAACAGGCTTTCGAGGCTGCCTGCCTGGCCAGTTTTGCGAAGTGACAGAAGGGTCAGCGACTTCATGGTTGGAAGGAAGTTGCTAATGATTTCCCGTAGCAGCGTGCAGCTTGCCGCGCTTGCGCTGATGGTGCAAGGCCTAAAAGCGAGGCTGTAGCGCCCCCTCGTGGATTTTGTGTACATAGCCTAGGATGCACAAATACTCCTAGCAAAGCGAAGGCGATCTTTTGCTCTCTATTATCTATCTATCATCTATCTATCTACCAATCTGTCTATCCATATGTCTGTCTATCTATTTATCATCTATTTATATCTATACATATATCTATTTAAATTTTTTATTTTAACGATAGGGTTTCTCTGTGCAGCTTTGGCTGTCCTGGACTCCCTTTGTAGACCAGGCTGGTGAAGGTGCTTTGTGCTACAAATCACAAATATCAACCAATACCGATACAAAGAAGTCTTTGTAATAACCGTTTTATTTTTATCTTACAAATTTATTAAAATATATTTGCTTGGTAAAGAGAAATGAAGTAACAATGTGTACAGAGCAAATAATTTGAGAAATTATTGCCAGTAACCACAGAGGGGACAGGCACAGATTGGATTGGGTTGTTGTAATGCACACACACGATGCACGAATCAGTAGCACGCCACAGGACTTCTTCTAGAAAAGCATGTCTGAATGGGTTTATCAAATATTAGCGCTCTGAACGCCCTTTTAATTCCGCTCCTTCTCCCAAGCTTTATTATGACGTACGTGACAGACTAAATAGTATATATTCACAGCCTGATGTGTGCACTGTGAGAAGATGGGGTCAGGCCAGCCAGCATATTTGTCTCCTCACACACTTTCCAGGACACTCAGTCTCTCGGCAGTCTTGCAGTGGATTGGGGCCTGTGGTGTGCAAGGCTTAGCCTTGAGAGGTTTCCGTGTGAAAGCCAGGCCCAAGACTTGCCTGAAATGGAGCTCCGCTTATTTAGGAGGCTGATGTTGTAGTAAATGAAGCTAAGGATCGGCCTGCAGTTCGGGTCAGCGCTGTGGGGGGCAGTTGGCCTCTCTGAGCATCACTAAGCATGTCTGCCTGTGACCAACTCTGCCATTGTCCCTGAAGGATGCAGTGTTCTAGAGTGTTCTGGCAGTTCATGTAATACTATTATATTCACCCGAAGACCTAAGATATTTCAATAATTGTCCGGGTTTGCGTTGAGGTAATTGGTGTAACGAAACTTCTGGGAAATGCTGAGAACTCCGTCCAGCTATCAATGACGAGCGGGGCATGTGTGTGTGTGTGTGTGTGTGTGTGTGTGTGTGTGTGTCCGTGAGACGGCTCAGTGGGTAAAGGCACCTGTGCCAACACGGGGATGGGGCTCCATCACAGATGCATTTGAAGTGAAAGGAGGGAGCCAATCCCCACCCCACAAGTTTTCTTGACTCCCACACACATGCTGTCATGCCTCAGCCTGTCCTACGCAACAGCAAAAGCAACTCCACAAAGCTCAAGTGGATCGTGAACCAAGTGTGGCACAGGAACTCATGACGGGCTTTCACGAAGGGGGACTAACTAAGGGGGTAGCAGAATCTTTTGAAGGGAAGTAATTATAACCCAGAAGAATAGTACAAGAGTATTTTATTTCTGCATAAAGTGACTATAAATAAAATTTTTTTTCCACCCACACAGGGACTGAGGAAGCACCAATCTGGTTTCAGAATTTTGTTATTTTAAAACAATTTATATGAGAGCCAGCCCCGGCTCTGCATTTGCCACAGTGTGGTGTCAGAGGCGTAATAAACACGGCAGAGGTGTGAAATGTGTTCTGTGAATAAATCTGAGATTTGTCGCCGTGATTGAGAGACAGATTGGCCCATCTATCTGACGGTGTCCAAGTAAACAAAAGTTTGGGAATGATCTCCTCAGGCGACCGTCAACCCTGGCAGGCTTTTAGGGACTGGTGTTTGGAATGGATTGTTGGTGATTGCCTGTCTCCACATTTTTGGTACCAGAAGGATTACTGTCATGGTAAGGGTAGTGCATGAAATAGCGTGAGCCTGTCTGCGAGGGGATGAGACGAGTGCAGAAGATATTCCCGGCGGCTGGCACCCCGACCACACGAGCAGCCCACTGGGCTTCGAAACTCCCTGTCATAACTCTCCTTGATTTTTTTAGATATTTCTTTTGCATGTATGAGTGTCTGGCCAGCGTGCTTGTGTGAGCACCACCTGCCTGGCTAGTGCCCATGAGGCCAGGAAAGGGCACAGGAGTCCTGGAACTGGCTTGCAGGTGACGGTGAGCCGCTGTGAGGGTGCTGGGGTGCAAGCCGGGTCCTCTGCGGGAGCAGATGGTGCTCCCCACCACTGGGCCACCTCTCCGGCCCTCTATCACGCCGTCACCCTGCACACTTAAGCCACAGGCCTTCCCGGAAGGTAAAGCGGAGAGGAGGATAGCCTTTGACTCCTGACAATGCCCGCAGCCTGGCCTTGCTCGGAAGCTGCCGCTTGTGGGGGGCCTGGGAGACGGTCTGCAGTCAGGAACACCTGGACACAAGCCCCGGGCATGAGCCCAGGAGCCATGTAGAACTGGGCACAGTGACTGGGCCTTGTAATCCTATGCTGGAGGAAGAGACAGGCATTTTCCGAGGTCCCTCGCCAGTCAGCCTGCAGCAGACTCCAGGCCTGTGAGAGTCTGTCTTCAGAAACAGGGTGGCCAGCACTTAGGACAGTGAGGTTGGTGTCTCAGTCACATATGAACACACACAGTAGATAACTGAACACACACACATCTGTTATGGCTCTAGCTACCCAGTATTCTCGGTTGTAGGTTTCATTGATTAGTGCAAATTGTATTGACTCAATAATTTATCACCACTGTTTATTTTTATCACAGATATTGGCGGTATGCTTTTTCGAATGTAAGGCCCCAGGGACTTGCTTTTGTGTGTGTACGTAGACTTGTTTGTGTGTGTGTATGTGTGTGTGGGGTGCTTGTGGGGTTCAGAGGTACAATGAGCTTACTTAACCTACAAGCCATTCCCCTGCCTCCGTGATTTCATTTTAACAAACATTCACATGCATATGAAAACATGTGAGAGCTGAAGAAGTCCGTGGGCTGAGTGCTGAGTCAAATAGCTTGTCCTCTCTTTTATATGTGCTTGCTTTCTCTCTGTGGAGATGTCCTTACGTATATTTATGAGTTTATATCTGTCACCTTGTTGACCTTGTTTACAGATTTAAAAACTGAGACAGATGTATGTTTTGATATACAGTATTGCATTTCATTAACATTCTTTTTTGTGTGTGTGATAAGGTCTCACTGTGTAGTCCTGGTTGGCCTTGAACTCACAGAGATCCACCCGCCTCTGTCTCCCACATGCTGGGATTAAAGGCGTGCGCCTCTACACCTGGTCCTCATTCACCTTCACATAAGCAGCAGAATGATTATTACCATCGCTCTGCAGATGAGGAAACAGGAGATCAGAGAAGTCAGGCCGTCAGAGCCAGCTTCATAGTCAAATGCGGCTGCTGCTACTGACCAGGTGTTGGTAGTGTGATATGACAAAGCCAGGGTTTGAACTCAGTGAGGTCCCAAGAATGCTCCACGTCCGATTCCATCCAGAGGAGAAGGAGGAAGAAGAAAGATAGAGACCCAACAGGAGGGAAAGGGGCGTGAGAGGCAAGTGTGACAGAGCAGGGGTGCAGCGCTCAGTGGGCACTAACAGAAGCTGGCCACGGAGCTTTCCGACAACTGTCCACAGAGAACTGTTGCCCTGACTCTCGTGGGCCAGATTCTTCAGGATGTTTTGGGTGTTTTGAGGACACAGGACTTTGGTTTTGCTTTACTTACATACTTGATCTGTACATTGCACTGCCTTATACAGGACCTGGAAGTGTGGAGACAGCCTAGATCCGACGGGATTCTGCCTGATCAAGCTAAGACCCAGAACTCTAGAAGAGAAGAGAAAACACTCATGGCCTTGGGAAAGTTGTTTTTTTTCTCTCTCTCTTTCCCTTTCCTTCTTTCCTGCCTACTTTCCTTCTATTTTACCTCCCTCCTTCATTTCTACTCTTTCTTTCTTGTCACTTTCATTTTCAATTTGTAGATTTTGAGACAGGATTTCCTCATGTAGTTCAAGATGGCCTCAGACGTGCGGTGTTCCTGTCTCAGGCTTCAGAGGAGACGTGTGCCACCATGCCCCGTTCTTTGCTGTAGTTTTCTTAGATAAGGCATAAACATCACAGATTTTTAAAAGGAGTTGATAAATTTGACAGCAAGATGAAAATCTTTTGCTCTTCAAAAGGTACTATCAGTGACACAAAAGACAGGTGACATGTTGGGAGAGTAAATTTGTGGCGTGGAGGATTTGCATCTTGGATATGTAAAGAACACTCATGATTCAACATTATGGAGGTTTTAAAGCATCCAATAAAATGGCCAACTAATCTGAACCAGTGTTTCATGAGCAGATTAAGCACATGAAAATGTGCCAGTCTTCAGGCACTTGAGTAAATTAAAGTGACAAGGAGATCCCCCTGCACCCTTATTAAAAGGCCATGAGCAGCGGTTAGGGTCTGCAGCTGCTGGAATGCCCATACGTCATTGGTGACACGCAGAGCCTCACAGCCACTCCAGAGAACAGTGTCCGGAATGCTATTCACAAGCCAGTGCTGTAGCCAGTCAGCAAGACCCCTTCTAGGACCTTCCCTGGGGGAAATCAATGAGTCTATGCAAAGACATGAGCCCAGGTACCTACAGTGGCTTTAGTTGTGATCATAAAATGTGGAGACAGCATAGATTCCTACCAAAAGATGAACAAATTATCAATAAAGTGCCAACTACAACCACATGAAGCAATTTAAAAATTGCTATGCTAATGGAGAAAGCCGTTCATTATCTTTCTAAAATGTGTGTGTGTGCTTAAGAAAAGAGAGAGTGTGTGTGTATGTGTGTGCACTCCGTGTACCTGTGTATGTGTGGGCATGTGTGTACCGCAGTGTGTGTGCATGGGGAGGTCAGGGACAACCTTGGTCACCTTCCGTTCACCACTGTGAAGCCCAGCTAGCCCACCGACTCCTACTCCCTTCCAGGGAGACAGCTTCGGCTTCACGAAGCTCCTGGAGATGCAGGCTCTGGTCCTGCTTATGTGTCAGGTTCTTCAGCTACAGAGTCTCTGGATTGTGAACATGGTTTCTAGTTCATGGGAAGCCAACAGGTAACAGAATTGCAGTTCGGCAAGTGTTCCAAGCCAGTCTGTTCTGCATCAATTCTAGCTCAGATCCTGGTATCAAGAAGGAGGCGGTGGTGACCATGGATCAAGTACCAGGAAGTGGCTGGTTTCTAAAAACCTATTTCCCCCCCAAATGAAACATGTACACTTTGGAACATGGAGAAAGAGCACAGACAGGAAATCAAATCTGGGGAGGAGGGACACTCACCATGGCTGCCAGCTTGGACCACAAGATGGCTCCCCTAGTGCACTTTTGATGGAGTTAAAAACAGGCTTCTTATCAGCTATGGAGGATGGTGTCAATCCTTTCTCATGGGCGGTCTTGTGAGCTCCTGAGGGAAGGAAGCCACAGTGCAGGCCAAGGAAGACGGGGTAAGCTGGCTGAGGGGTGGCACTCAGTCAGGGCACATGGTCAGGGCACTTGGTCAGGGCACTCAGTCAGGGCACGCGGTGCTTGTATCCAGATCTGAAGACTCCCAAAGACCACCAGAAATCGACTCCGCTGCAAATACATGAGGATCTTTTTATTACAAGCTCGGCCCTGATGAAGAGGAGGAGTGCAGCCCTGCGGTCTAGGGGAAAGGGGTTTTAAAGGGCAAAACTGCAATCAGTGGGTTACATGCCTTGGCGTTACATGATTGGGTAAGGGAAATTGACTTTTGAAATGATTGGTTTACGTTAGGTGCCAAGACCAGAAACAGTTCTAGCCTGGCCATCTGGTCGGTTTCCTAGCAACTGTGTCTCTAGTGGGCAGGAAAAGAATGCAGTAAAGCTGGTTCCTCTCAGCTGGACATGTCTCCACCTGGCTGGCCTTCATTGAATTCTATCTCTAAAACATCTATGTTAATGAACAGTAGCCTGTGCTTTGAAGGAACCAAGAAAGCATCAAGTTCATCGCAGGAATCATTGTGCAAAGCTGGAGAGAATGATGAACTTCTTTTGAACATGCATGTGGGTAAAAAACATTCCCTTTTATCTTAGACAATTGAATTCCTTTATGTAAATTTTTATAATAAATCTTGACTTAGTGATGAATAATGACATTCTCTTTTTAGGTTGCTTTGAGACAGGGTTTCTCTGTGTAGCTCTGGCTATCCTGGAACTCACTCTGTAGATCAGGCTTCTGCTTCTTCTCCTCCTCCTTCTCCCCCTTTTCCTCCTTCTCCATCATATTCTTTTTTAATTAAAGGAATTTTTAGCTTAGCAGGCATAGTAGTTTATTATTTAGTTTATTTTGAGACATGATCTTATGTAGTCCAGGCTGGCCTTGAACTTTCCAGTCTTTCTGGCTTTGCCCTTCAAGTGCTGGAATTGCATGTGTGGACCATCACATCTGGGTTGATGCAGTTCTGAGATTCGAACCCAAGGCTCATGTATGCTAGGCAAACACCCCCAGCCTTCCACAAAGTTTCTCATGGGGCCAAGGCACCATGTCTTTCAGATGGCTAAAACCTTCACCCCAGTCCTGGCTAGTTTAATGTCAGCTTGACATACGCTAGAGTTATCTGAAAGAAGGGAACCTCAATTGAGATCAAGCTGTAGGCAAGCCTGTAGGGCATTTTCTTAATTAAAGATTGATAGGGGTAGGTACAGCCCATGGTGGGTGGAGCCACCCCTGGGCTGGTAGTCCTGGGTGCTATAGGAAAGCAGCCTGGGCAATCTTGGGCAAGCCAGTGAACAGCAACCTCCATGGGCTCGCGCCACCTCCTGCCTCAGGTTCTGCCCTGCTTGAGAACCTTTCCTCCCCAGCTGCCTGACATGCTGTTTCCTCAGAGCAACAGTCCCCTTGGCTCAGACAATCCACTTAAGCCACAGAGTGTGCTCCTCCCAGACTCGCCATCTTAGTGCCTGCTCCAGGTTCACGCCCCAGACGGCCATATGAACCCGGGGAAGCTGTGCTCTTCAAAGCCTGCAGGTTGCTGTGTTTGTCTCCTACATCACTGGTGGCAGATGGAGGTGAGGAGTGTGAGTGTGTGATGGGCCGCACACACACTTGTTTTCAAGGATCTGATTCTCTGGAAAAGGATGCTTTAATCATCTGTCCTCCGCCTCCTCCCTTCTGTTGCTTTGCTTTAGTCATCAGTTTGAGGAAGAGGAGATGGAGCAGAAAGCCCTAGCAGGTGATTTAGAGCAAGATTAGCCTGGGCCTTTGGCTTGTATGTAATTTTAGGGCTAGGTAGTGGTTTTATTTTGTTTTGTTTTATTTTATGTGTATGAGTGTTTGGTGTGCATGTATATCTGGGAACCATGTCCATGTCTGGGTCCCTCAGAGCCCAGAAATTGGATCCCATGGGACTGGGGTTACAGGTAGTTGTGAGCTCCCATGTGGGTGCTTGGAAGCAAACCGGGTCCTCCGGAAGAGCAACAAGTGCTCTTCATCACTGAGCTGTCTCTTCAGCCCATTGGTGGTTTCAGTGTTACTTTATTTTATGTGTATTGTTGTGAGGTATCCACCGGAGAAGACTACTTGGATATGACTTTAAGCCAATAAAAAGTATTGGCTGTCTGGCAACTGCATTGAATGTTCAAGATCCCGGTGTTGCCCACAGCCTTTCTTGGGGTGAGCTTTAAGCACAAAAACCATGTCCTGGGTCAGCATTCTTCAGTTAACAAGAACAGTCAGCCAGAAGCAGAGCTACAGAAGCCAAAAAGCAAGGGATAGTGTGTTTGGAGACTTTCCCAGAATTGTGGACTTTGATGCATTAGGTCTTTGTTTTTGTTTTGGCCAATGGTGCTGTTTACCTGCTGAGTTTTATGGCCTGAACGGCACTTCCATCATGGAGTCAGTTGTGCTAAGGTCTGAGGGCCTGGTACAGTATGTTAGAGTGTTTGCCTGCACGTCTATCTGTGCACCAAGTGGCCAGAAGAGGGTGTTGGATCCCTTGGAGCTGGAGTTAGAGCGGAGTGCTTGGAAATGAACCTTCGTCTTCTGCAAAAGCAGCAGTTCCCTTAGCCACCAAGCCATTTCTTTAGCCTCTAAGTCAGGATAAAAAGAAGAGAAAAGCAGGATGCATGGAAGAAGGGGAGGCCATGTCTCCTGGATCTAGTCTGAGTTTCTCACTGGCGGAGGTCAAGACTGTTGGTGAGGATGGTGACTGTCACAGTTGGCTTCACTTGCCTGCTTGATGCCCTAGCGGAGGGATTGGGCTGGTGCCTGTGAGGCATTTTCTTGATTGCTAATTCATTGGTAGGGGAAGGCCCGGCCCACCATGGCCTGGCAGCTGGGCCTGGGCTGTGTGAGAAGGGAGCTGAGAAAGTCAGGCCAGCAAGATCCGCTGCTCCATGTTTTCTACTCCAGCTTCTGTCCTAAGTGCCGGCCCTGGCTCCCCTGCACGCAGGATTGTACCCTGTAAAGGAATTAAACCCTCTCCTCTCTGAGTAGCTGTTGGGCCTGGTGTTTATCCCAGCACGGGACAGCAGACCTCTTACAGAGAGGGTGCTCTTGCGATATCTCAGCCACGGCTGGTACCTCGGCCAACAGGTGAAGCTCACTCAGGGCGGGGAGATTTGCAACCTTTTGGTTTAGCCTGATCTGAAATCTCACAATCTCAGCCTGCACAGTGTATCCAGGAAAACCAGCTCAGTCTCACTGACAGAGGGCATTTTATGTGTGCATGCACCCCAGCTCCCTTATTCACTTACCCACTGAAACGTCCCTTTTTCTCTTTTGAGTCTCACTATGTAGCTCAGGGTGTCCTGAAATTCATTGTGTGGACCAGGCTGACCTGGGACTCAGAGATCCTTCCTCAGCTTTCCGAGTGCTGGGGTCACAGGTGTATGCCACCACGCCTGGCTCTTGCTGACATCTTATCCCCAGTTTGGACAGGTATAAACAGTATTGCCATCAGCAAAAGTGTGCAAGATTCTCTGTAAACAGGCGTTTCTGATCCTGTAAGGGTAAAAGAATTTTAACTTGGCCCTAAACGCCCTTCTTTGTTCCTGGACTGAGAAGTGCAAACAGTCCCTAACCATCCTCTAGTCACCATACCTGGGCACAGCCAATCACTGACTGCCCCCGTTAGAAAAATCCCTTACCCCTAGACCCCCTCCTGTTTTGCAGTTTTTGTCTTTATAAACTCTGTGATTCTGCAGCTTAGGGCTCTGTACCACCCCCTTGCGTGGGAGCTGTGTGCAGAGCCCCGGCATGCTAGCTAATAGTAAACACCTCTTGCTGTTTACATCAAGCTGTTTTCGTGTGTTATTGGGGTCTGGCCTCTATCCCGAGGAACAGAGGGTCTCCCCACTTCGGGAGTCCAACAATTCCTTACTGTAAATATGAAGGAGTGTGTCTCCTGGAGGGCTTGGCAGTGTCTGCTGGCTCTGAAAGGAACTGCACGACCACCTTCCAAAGAGAGTTGTGTTTTAGTTTCCAGGAGACTGTTTTTGTTTCTGTCTCTGTTGTTACCTCCCCTGATTGTCTCTGCTTTGCTTTGTGTGTCTTGATGAGGAAAAGCGGTGTTGGGTCACTGACAATTGGTGCAGTCCTATTTTTATGTACTTTTAATATGACCTTCAATCAGCTGGTCCTCTGGAGAGTGAAATTGGAATGGACTAAGGCAAGAACTGCTTGGCTCTGGGTTCTGGCTGCCAGAATTTGTTTTCTACAGTGACCGAAGTAGATTAACAAAATTACATTTTCTGACATTATCCTTTCAAAATAAAAGTACATGTTACTTAAATGTTAATATTGTCTTTATGCTGGACTTCCTAGGCTGTGGATATTTCAGTCTGGCTCAATGTTCAGGTCTTTCCCTTCAGAGAAATCAGTGTTTTTATTTTTATTTTTATTTTCAGACAAGAGAAACTGACAAAGGGTCTGTGATGGTTGATGGTTTTGATCATCAATTTGATTGAATTCAGAAACACCCAGACAGGAAAACAAACACACCCAGAACATTAACAAGGCTCACTTGTGAGGCGGTTCGTTATCAGAGACCTTTGACTGAGGAGGGAGACCCCGTCAGTACTTGGGCAGAACTATCCTTGGGTCTGGGTCAGAAGAAATCCAAATGGGAAAGGGGAAAGCCATTGCTTTTGCCAGCGGTTGCTGTATCCTGGTTTCTTGGAGTCTTACTCAAAGATCTGAAGCAGCACACACAAACAGTGAGAGCGCAAGGAAGACCCCCTGCAAGGGCTCAGCAGGCTCCAGGCAGACCACTCTTGGGGAGGAAGGAGGAATTAGGACATAGTGAGACCATCAAACTTAACAACTCCATGAGTAGAAAGGAAGGTTGACTTGGGGGAATTCAAGCTGCCAAGGCTATTTCTGGGGATGGGGGACACAAAGAGAAAAGGTGGGGAGAGTCTTGCCAGTTCTAGAGGAGGAAAGCTGTAAGTCACAGCAGCCTGGGGGTCGAAGCATCAGGGACTGTCATCTACAACATCATCACCAGCACTGCCATTCTGGGGCCCATTTTGGACCTAACATTCCAGCATTTTGTTAATGACAAGGCCTGATGGTTGTCATCTGGCTGTTTCCTGCAGAGGAATTTAATTCAGGAACATGGCCACTCTGGCTGGAATACAGACATGCCCTTAGCACACATCTTTAACCCAAAACAATGAAGGTAAATTTAGCTGGGAGAAGGAAGCAGCCATGTTTGAAAGGGATGTCTAATTGAGAGGCAAAGTGACGAATCAGAGAAAGATTTGACAGAACAGGATATGGCCAGCTCTCAAGAGAACAGAGAGAAGAGGTGACTTAAGAGGGAGCTGTGGAGGGGAGAGAGAGCAGATTGAAGAGAGAACGAGCTAGACAGAAGTGAAGACAGAGTGAGACAGAGAACGAGAAGGAGCCAGACGATTAGAAGGGATTGCTAGAGTTAGTTCAAGGCCAAGCAGAGCAATTCAGTGAGAAACAGAAAACCCAGGTTGAATCAGTCAGCTTGGAGAGGGGTTTGAGCCAGAACAACTGAGTTGAACCAGCCAGAGAGAGTTTGGAAAGAGCTTGAAAGAGTGAGCTTATTTAGCAGTAAGTCTCAGAGGCTGAAAACATTCTAGGCCTAGGTAAGATTGTACGGAGGCCAGAAGCTTCCGGGACTAGGCCTAGGTTAGCAGATGGAGGCAGTGAGCCTCAGAGACAACAATTAAATCAGGCAGATAAAAGTTAATTTTAACACTTTCCAGTTGAGTGGGGACATTATGGAGTTGCCTTAGGAAATACAGAATAAGGGTCAAAGGTAGGGAGTCAGGCAGGCAGGTGACGGTAAGAGACTTAGGGGAATTTGGTCAGCATCTGGTTTACCGACCATTGGGAAATCTCCCCCATTCTCTCCTGAGAGAACCTGAAGAAACTGGGAATGAGCTTTATTACAAGAAATACGGGCATCAGTGGACCAAGGAGATGGGAGAGCCAGGGCCCAAAGGCCCTCAAGGATAGCCCTGCATGGCTGTGGATGCGCTCCTTTAAACTTCTCATCCCCCTTTTTACTTGGCTGGACTGGGCCACATTCTAGAAGCATTTTTCATTGAGTAAGAGGCAAGCGGGACCCTGTCAGCAGGTTCAGGGCTGGTTTTGTAGGATCCCAGGCTAGGGAGGTGAATGGTTTTTGGAGCAGTTGCAGGACCGAGGCTGATTTCTGGATTGTGTCTGTCATCTGGATGGAAAGCTGAGTTAGGTACAGACAGGGGCAGGAGGTAAAGTGAGGAGCTGAGCCATCTGTTTGGGGTATATTTGAAACTCTCAGACCTGTTGCTAGGTCCTGGACGGTCGGGGGAGATGGAGGGCACACCCAGGAGGGGGGCGAGGTGGGAGGAGGGAAGGTTCAAGCTTTGGCCTCCACTGAGAGACAGGAGCACTTAGTAGGCAAGAGGTCAGGAGCAGGTTTTGAGCTGTGGTGGGTGGATCCAAGTTTCAATACCATGAAACTTGTACAAAGTTTTAGAAAGTTGAAGAAAAGACATAGAAGTCCAATGCCCGCGTCCTCTTAAGGAGGCAGCGTGAGGGAAGTAGCGCAGATTCACGCTTCTACCCCAGAGCCACCTTTCGGGGCCTCAGGCCTTTCGTCTCTCTCACCGGCTACGGAAGAACGCCCATGGTGATAATGTTCAGCTTCTGTTTTCGCTGTGGCCGAAAACTAGAGTCTGTTTGAGCAGCTTTGCCTTCTCCACAGAGCAGAGGTCCTGCTGATCAGTCTAAGCTTTAACCTTCATTTCCGAGACTTGCCTCAGCTTTAACTTTGACAACATGTACAGTCAACTATAGGATGGGAGATGTAAATTGGTCTCTCTCCCCACGCTTGTCTCTGTAAATGAATTAAGTTTGTATTTATCGTGACTACAAACACAGTTCTTGAGAACATTAACAAATTTGATTATTTATAAGGTAACTTAACATTAACTTGTATATCTTAATTATCTTTAACAATTTATAATATATCATTAACTTTTATAAAATTAGAATTTTGCAATTTTATCCCTGTTAACTTTGAGCCTTAAAAATTTGTAATTTTTGAATTGAAGACCGTTACTATCAAAATAAAACTGAGAACATAAATACAATCCATGAAGAGACTGGAACCTCATTTTCCTGATCCTTTTATAGTGTGCTTTTACAAAATACCCCAGCTTTTTATATGACTCAGTTTCTCTAAATAGCTAAAGTTTAACAGAGTTAGCGAAGCCATAGTGATTAGGCACATATCTTTAAGTCAGCTTCTGTTGGCCTGAACAGACCATTGCAACATCGGAACTCTATGAACCTTAATAACCAGTCATACACAGTTCCTTAGTCCTATTTTACATAAACCTTGTTCATGATTTTTGTCCTCATTTGTTATTTTTCACTCTTGTGTTAATCCAACCAAAAAAAAAAAAAGAATAAAGACAGTTACCCAAATTCATTTAACCAAATTAAACAAGATTTCTTTTCTGTCAGACCAGACTGTCTTCCTAAAGCATGGTTTGAGAAAACAACACTGAACATAGGAGATGAGCTTGTATTAGCCCAAACTGTAAGGGCAGGGGGTTTGGTTACATAGAAACCTGGCAGAACATTTCGAAATTATTTGGCAGAACTCTTATCAGGATGGAGGGTAGGGCTCAGGGTGTGGAATGTGTCAGATGCCAATAAAACAGGTCAAGACCTCCTCAAACGCAACTTTTCCAGACAAGAGGAATGAACTTATTTTGACTTTGTAATGCGAGGCTTTTAATCTTAAGACAGAAGCAGCCTGTTCTAGCTTTCCCCTTTGTCTTATGTTGCCTTTCAAATCCTTGATAGGCAATGGTGATTTTTATCTGTAGTATGGGCTGACAATGCCAGGGGCAGGGGGAAAATTATCTTTTTGTTTTTTAATTTGGAGAGAGAAAAAATTGTATTGTGGCTAGGGTCTCTCTAGTTACATCTGGTTAGTTAGACAGAAAAACTTTTCCTTAAAGTCGTCATCTGAAGTATAGGGCAGGGTGAGTGCCCTGCTGTATTGTAGAACTATTTCAGCCATGAATGTGCTTGCTCTTGGCCTATTTGGTTTTTTAACATTATCCTTTCTGATAATGAGGGAGCCTGGTGTGCGCATTATATATAGTCATTTTGTGTCCTTTGCCAGGGAGTTGCCTTTGGATCTAGCATCCAGCCTTTGTAGAGGACGCAGGGAGATACATTCTCTTCTGTAACTGCTCAGCTGAAATTAGGACGTTGTTAGGGCCATGAAGTCAAAAGCCAGGAGGGGATTTAGGCAATGGGCATTCTAAAGAACCATCTGGTTTGTTGACGGAGCTGAAGAGCAGGGAGCAAGCACATTGGTAGGGGTCAGGGGGACGGGGGACGGGTAGCAAGAGATGGGGTGGGTCACGCAGGTGTTAGAGACATGTCGCTGTAGGAGGGAACCTGAGCTCTGTGATAGTCGAGGAGTGGAGTGGTGGGGTTGGGGAGGGGCTATGGCCCAGAACCGCCTTGGAGCTAGTGTGGGGATTTTATCTGCTGCGGGCTGGTTTGAGTTAGTAAGGAGCTAGATGCCCCATTGCTGGAGGTAGCTGGTTGCAAGGGTGGGCAATGACTTTCCCCAACAAACAGAAACCCTCTTCCCAAGATTTATGAGGAATGCTGACTCGTTGGATGATTTTTGTTTCTCTACTAGCAATTCTTCTGTTTGCCTGATCTGAGCTGGGCCCAGACTGGGTTTCATGCCATTTTGGGGTCCTGATTTAGCCCTAACAGGAAGGAGTAGGGTTTGGTGTCCTTTTCCTCTGGTAAGCTCTTGATGGATAGATGGGAACTCTGGACTTTACGTGTAGCCATGGGCCATACATCCTATAATTTTTATTTTTATTTGTTTATGCATGTATGTTCCATGCAGTAAGCATATATAGAACTGTTAGAATTTAGGTAGAAGTAGGCCAGGGTCTGGAAGTAGCATCCACTTCATGTCCTTATGTCTTTAGTGTCTGAGGTTTGGTGGAGGTAGGTAAACCAGATGGCTTTATGGCAGGTATAGTAGACACAGAAGACCCGCATTGTTGCTGGGGACGAATCAATTTTCTGCCTCCTAATGGTTCTCTTGTGTGGGGAGCCTTCTGGGACATTATGCCCCCCCCCCCCAATTCTTGGCATCTGGCCTGACCTGGTTTAATGGTCTACCGCTTAAATACAATCAGATCACCTTCCTGAAATACCTTAAACCCTCCTCCCCCTCGGGGCTTCCAAAGTAACTCTTCTGCGGAACTTTCCTAATAACTGTCATTATCACATCTTGTGACTTCTCTGGTGGGTCCTCCTGACTCCGGCAACCCTGCCAAAGCAATTACATTCCTTCTGCCCTGCCTTCTCCCTGTAAGTCGTATGAATTATTCCAATAAGCAGAGGCCTTGATCAGAGAAACTGTCTTGGTCTTCCTCTCTCGCGTCTCCTGTCCCATCCCATTCTCACCCCCTCTCTTAGGCTCTGGTTCGACTGACCTGTGGGTCGGGTCACTCTTGCAAGCAATCTGCCTTTGTGCCCTGCTCTCAGATGCGTAAAGATTTCCCTGCAGCTTCATTTGCTGCAGTTTCCTGACAATGTTCCAAGTCTTGGCTTTCTTTTAATTTATTTGATTTGGGATTCCTTAGGTTCTGGAACTAGTGACTGACTATCTTAAGTCAGTTCTAGAACCTTCTCAGGCTTCATTTCTTTAACTATTTCTTCTTTCCTGGTCTCCTAGCCGAGGCCCAGGCTCTCTCAAACAGACATCCAAGTTCATTTGTCTTAGAAAACACTCTGAGCTGACTTGTGAACCAGGGAGCTTTCGGGTTTGCAGCTTCCGCTGTCCTTAGCGTTGTGGTTCCTTTCATGATGCAACTAAGATACTTAGACATATTTTACTCACCATTTCCAGCTGTTTCTGTACAACAATGTGAATGTCATTACCAGAAAACAAAAACTGAAAACCATTTGAACCCTATTCTACCTCAAATTAATTCTGAGATATGGAGTGAGAATGTGTGAACCCAGTTTCCCCTAAATCTATGGCCATTTTTCTCCCCCATTGCATTCTGAAGGTTTAGTATTTCTTCAGCTAGTCTCTAAGGGTTTCATCTGACATCTCTCTCTCTCTCTCTTTTTAATATATAACAAATCTGGTTATAATTTGAAGATTTCTGAGCTCTTAAGTCTATTCAATTTAATTAAACTAATCCAGTACTGCCTTGCTTTAATTACTGTAGCTTTGTACTGTATTTATATAGCTTCAGGGGTAGATCTGAACATGCTAGCCTTCCTGCAAGGAAGGGTTGCAAGTAGCTGCTAGCTCTTTGACATTCATTGAGTTACATGTCACAGTCAGGACTTATTTTGCTGAGTGCTGGGGATAAAAAGAAGTCCAGTATAAAATACCAGTTATGATGGGTTTTACATCCTAAGCAGAAAAAGGAGATTGCCCAGAAAAATAACTACGTGACTTAAATGACAAAGGCAAAAATGACAGAAAAGGTGTCACAAGGCTGTGCTTACTTGCTGAAGTCCGGCAGAAGCCTGCGTGTGCGCCTTCATTCTGCTTACGTGTGAACATCACATTGTACAAGGACAGTCCAGTGCTTTGTCTGTCTCCTGGGGGTCCTTCTGTGGTGACATGGGTAGCCACGTGCAGGCCGGCAGCCCTGCGTTGACCATGGTGGGTGGGTGGCCCTCTGTGTCCAAGGCTTCAGCCTCGCCCAGGCATCACTGTTGTTCCTCTTGGTGACTGTGGGTCCAGTGGGCAGGAGCGCTCACTGGGCAGGGCCAGTCATCTGGTAGATATGCTGACGCTGTTTTTGCAGTGATCTCATTGTTGGTTGCCATTTGTGATGCAAGCCAGATTAAAGGAAGGAACATACAGATGTGCAAAGATGTGGCCCATGGTCTGAGCAGGGATGAAAAGTCATTTTCAAAGACTTTGAAAATAATGATGCAGAATTTAGGACAAGAAAATTTTGAACCAAAGTCACCCTGGAAGATATTCAAAGCTCAGCAGACAACTACACTGGCAATTTAAACAGATAAAAAATAATATAAAGGACTATTAACTAGGAAGAAGGTGTTTAGCTGTTGTGATGGTTTGAATGAGCATGGGCCCCATGGGCTCATGTATTTGAATGCTTAGTCTCTAGGGAGTGGAATTATTTGGGAAGGATTAAAAGGATTAGGAGGTGTGGCTTTGTTGGAAGAAGTATGTCATTGTGGGTGGGCTTCAAAGTTTGGAAAGCCTGTGCCAGGCCCAGTCTCTCTGCCTTCAGATCAGGATTTACTGATTAGGCAGGTTGACATTGACCCTGATAAAGCAGGCTCCCACCCCAACCAGGGATCAACATTGGGGACTGAAACCAACTTGTTCATGTTGGACGAATTCTGGAGTCAAGGCCAGCCTCCCCCACCCCATCCCACTGCAACCTGGCAGCTTCCTTGCACCCAGTTACCAACACAGCTTTCACCAAGGCCACCAACAAGCCATCTGGCTACCACATCAAGTGGACATCTTTTGCCTTGAAAATCAGACCACTCCTTCAGCACGGCTCTAGCTCTGTGCCTGTCTGCTTCCTGCCGTGAAGGTCATGATGATAAGAGTTGCCTTGGTCATGGGGTCTTCTCACAGAAACAGCGCAGTAACTAAGACAGTGTTCCCCAAATTTGCTTTCTTTTCTGAAATATTAAGCATATATATTGAAATCATCTCCTGTTGTTTTCACTAGATTGTGAATGATTCCAAGAGAGGGATTTTCCTCTCAATTTCCCTGTCCTCAGCAAGTCTTTCAAAGTCTTTTTCCTGTGTTTTTTCTTCCCTCAGAATGCCCAGTTGAATTGAGTCTTGTTGCAATGATGGGTAGACATTCCATTTGTTCAGATTAGATTACCCTTGCCATTAGCAAGCATAATGAGTTCATTTTTCCTCACAGCAACCCAGGGCTAGTCTCTATGCTCTCACTATGAAGCTCTTCTCCCTTGTCTGACAGATGCTCCATTTGCCTTTGTAACTGAAAGATGGCTCCCTATGTGCCCTCGGGCCTTGTGTCTTGATACCTGGAAGGAAGAAGGGCAAGGTGACCAGGAATGGCAGATCCCTTCTTGGGAAGTGCTGCCTTTTCACCCTGGAAATCTGACTCAGGATTTCAGCCCGCACCTCACTGTCTGAGCTAGGCAGACGGCCACACTGACTAATGCTGGAGTTGGGCTGGAAGGAACGAAGATGGGGACCAGGTGCTGGGAAGGCTGTTGGTGATGTTCCCTTTTCTCTCTCTCTTGTTAGTGACGCCAAGCATCTGTTTGGTCCACATTACACCATGCTATTCGAGTCACAAGTCTCTTCAATCTATTTTGTTTGCATTTCAGACCCTTCCCTTCAGCTTGTAGGGTATGCATCATCTCCAGCAGCAGGAGGTGTGGACAGCCTGGCAGCACCATCGTGTCCTCTCAGAGACCTGTGATGGGGGAAGCCGGGATCCTGACTTGTGCCGCAGAAAAGAATTGCAGGACAAGGTGGCATGAGGCAAAGTCAGGGTTTATTATGGAAAGAAAGAACTTATTAAAGAGAGGATGTGAGAATACCACACTGCTGGGGGCTTGGCTTGTTCATTTTATAAATAAACATGGAGAGGGAAGGGGTCATCGGTGACAAGAAGTGGGTGCAGTGGAAGGCAGGGGCTGCCCTAAGGTGTGCAAGTCCTGGGATGGAGACATGCCTCAGTAATGAAGCAAGGTTGGTTAGCAGCCCTCTGGGTCCGCCTCACTGGTCCTGGTTAGCTTGGGTCAGTCTTGCTGGGTTCTTGTTTGAGCCGCCTCATGCTCTCACTCTGCAGTTACGTCAGCAACCCTGCAGCCTGTCTTCTTCTGTGGTCTGTCTAGCACACGTATGTGTCACTAAAAGTACATTTAGAATTGATGTCTCAAGTAAGCTGCTCAAGATGTTGCCACCTGTCTAATCTGGACTCTAGAGAGTTGATCCTCACATATTTAAAATTCTGGAGTTAATTCCCCACCCGTCCCAGGCTATCAGGAGGTGATTCCCCACCTGGTCCAAGGCTATCAGGAGTTGATTCCCCACCCCATCCCAGGCTATCAGGAGGTGATTCCCCACCCCATCCCAGGCTATCTTCAGGAGGTGATTCCCCACCCTGTCCCAGGCTATCTTCAGGAGGTGATTCCCCACTGTGTCCCAGGCTATCTTCAGGAGGTGATTCCCCACCCTGTCCCAGGCTATCTTCAGGAGGTGATTCCCCACCCTGTCCTAGGCTATCTTCAGGAGTGTGGTGCAGCTGTGACCCGCTCTTCTTGGTCTCAGTGGCCATTTGTCCATGCCACCTGCCACCTCTTGCCCCTTCTCAGACTGCCTTGTACCCACTGTTGGGCACATGGTTGCTGTTAGTGTTCTGTTTCTGAAGCTCAACTAGTATATCTTACATGTACCTGCCAGCTCTATTTAAAGTTCAGTATCTACAAGCATTTAACAAAATTTGGTTATGTTAGTAGTTAAACTAATCTGTCTACTTTGGTAACATAGTCTTTTTGTAACTGTCAAGAGTTCAATTCATTTATTTTATGTGTTTGGTGTTTTGTCTGTCTGTATGTCTGTGTGAGGACATCTTATTCTCTGGGACTGGAATTACAGACAATTGTTCCAATTATTAGCTGCCATGTGGGTGGCTGAAAATTGAACCCAGGTCCTCTGGAAGAGCAGGAAGTGCTCTTAACCGCCGAGCTGTCTATCCAGCCCCCAACATGTTCTTTTTAAAATACATTTTTTTTAATTCATTATTGGAGGAGGGGGCTGCCTTGGTGTGTGTGTAGAGACCAGAGGAAAACCGGTAGAGATCAGCTCTTTCCTTCCACTTTGTGGGTCCCAGGAATGGAACTCAGGTTGTCAGGCTTGGTAGTCAGACCTTCACCCCCGCCCCCCAAGCCAGCTGATGAGCCAGCCATTCCTAACCTCAGAGACAAGGTCTCCTGCCTGTCAGGCTGGTAGCTGAGATGACTTTGACCTTTGACCCTCTGCCTCTACCTCCCAGGTGCCAACATTACAGCTATGTTCCACACCACACCTGGTGGTGCTAACACACATCTTGAAATGTTATTTTCTGTGTTAAACACAGCAGTGTGCTCACTGTCTAGCTGAGTCTGTTTGTTTCCTGGAGGAGGAGGAGAAGCCGTGGGTAGATGCTGGTGGAATGATCCAGCATCCAGGCAGGAGGAATTAACCACCAAAACCCTGTCTTAGGAGACAGAGAGTTACTGTCATGAATAGTAGCTGTGGTGAAAACAGTATTTTGCTTAATAAACAACAGATCCACCAGATGGGGCTCTAATATTCTGTTGGCCCAGTAGATGAAAACTTAAGTATTTACTGGTATCTTTAGAGGGAAAAAATATGTATGTAACTACCATATTAACCTCCAACAGAATCTTCCTGAAGTAGGATTAGGTCCTCTATCAAGTACCACCATTGTTTAACGTCCCCTGAGTCCCAGTGGAGACTTACAAAGAATGTGGTCAGTTTGCTCAAAGGCGGGGCAGCCGGAACAGTGCAGGACAAGCACCTCAGAGCTCAGTTCTTCCTGAGCCCTGCTTGAAGGACATTGTGGGCTGTGTTCACACACAAATGGCTCCCTATTGCTGGGTGCTGTTCCATCTCTGGACTTACTGACATTATCACGTGTGACTTGTTTCTGGTTGTGTGACGTCATCATTAACCCCCCCACGGCTGCAGCAAGCTCTGTGCAGTCCGGTTATGTGGGTAAGCTTTGAGTACTGAAAGCCATCAGGACTCTTCCTCTCCAGGGCAGAGTTGTGGGTTCTTCATGAGGCGCATTTTGCTGTTTTCCCTGGAATTAGATTCTGAGGCGGAGCCCTCTTCTTGGATTCCTTCCTCATGGCTCATAGCTGCCATTCAACCTGGAACCGATGCCTGCTGGGGATGACAGATCTGAAGTTTAGCGTAAAGTGGGTGTGTTGGGTAGGTTTTTGTTGTCTTGTCACAAGCTAGAGTCAGCTGGGAAGGCAGAACCTAACTTGAGGAAATGTCCCCGCCAGACTGGCCCATGGGAAGCCGTAGGGCGTTTTATTGATTGCCGTTGTTGTGGAAGTAAGTGGTGGAGCTGTCCTGGGCAGGTGCTGGTCCCGGGTTCTGTAAGAAAGCACACTGAGCAAGCCACGGGGAGCAGGCCAGTGAGCAGCACCCCTCCGTAGCCTGCTTCAGGGCCTGTCTCCAGGCTCCTGCCTCACTTCCCTGATGGTGGACTGGCAAGCCAGGTACACCCTTTCCTCCCCTTGCTGTTGGTTGTGCTTTTCATACTCTAGAGAACACCTTAGGCAATGGCTGGGGGCCGAGTCAGGTTTTGCTATCATATGATGCCCTCCTAGGGACCCAAGGCTAGATCAGGGTGTGGAGGTTGGTGTCCCAGAATGGTCAGTCAGGAGATCTCACCACCAAGGGCCACAAGAGTTACTGCTGACTTTCTCACCAAGTGTTCTGAAATATTAGCTCATTTTGTCTTGGAGCTGACTTTTCTTTAAGCATACAGATATCAGGCACATACAAGCATTGAACACATCAGGCTTGCTCCAGCCTGAGTGTGGGCCTGGGAGTTTCCCTATGTAGGATTCTATTTCCAGGCCACCGATTGGCTTAATCCCCTTGTGTCTTTCAAGCGGTTGTTGAAATTTCACCTCCTCACTGAGGTATTCCTTTGTCAGCTGGTTGAAAATAGCCACGTGACCATCAATGGAGTTGGATGTGATTTTCCTGCTCAGTGGCAGCCACCAAGCCAAAGCTGTCCTGTCCTCACAGCTCTGGGGCTGCAGCAAGGGCAGCCACCCCCAGATTTTCACATGGGAGCTGGGATCCAAATGCGACTGTGTGGCCACCGCTCTTACCCACTGAGCTATCCCTCCAGCCCCACCTCTTCACATCCCCAAACAGATGCGTCTCAGCTAGCTCAAACCTATCAGTTTTGTAGTTGTGATGTATTAACCCAGCAGCCATCAGCTGAAAATCTAGAAGCAAGGCACTGCGCTGTTTACCGGAAACACTACACTTACTTATTTTCTCAGCTCCAAACGTGTTCATGGACATTTAACAAAGTTGCTTTGTTTAGCACATTGCAAATAGTGACCTGAGATTAAGAATTTGCAGAAAAGATTCGGGCATTTCACCAGTCTTTTAGCAAAGGCCCTGAGCTAGTTTGCTAATCTGGTTTTGGTTTCAACTTTATTAAATGCTATGTATTTCTGGACCTTGGCTGAATCACAGTTGAACATATGGCAAAGGACACAAGTGGGAAAGTGAAGCAACCCTTTGGCTCCTCCTGACTCCCCTGATGCTGCAAGGACATACACCAGGTGTGGTCAGCTTTCAGGACAGGGCATTCCTGCTTGGGCCCTGAGCACGGCTCAGCCTACTTGCTGTTTGCTAAAATACTGATCTGTCATCACCATTTGGGCTCCATGAGAGACTGTGTGTGTGCACTCGAGTGCACCACGGTGTATTTAGGGAGGTCAGAGGACAACTTGTGGGAGTCAGTTCTCTTCCCATAGTCTGAATTTTGGGGATCAAATTCAGGTTGTTATGCACGTGCTTTTATCTACTGAGTCATTTTGCCAGCCTCTAGAACTATTTTTATCTATCTATTCATTTATTTTTAACATTTTGAGAAATCATCATACTGTTTTTTGTAGAGGTCAGACCATTTCCTGCTCTCAGTGGAAAAGGGTTCCAATTTCTCCACATCCTCTACAACACTTGTTTTATTAATTTTGGATAGCAGTTTCAAAATTTGTTTTGGTTTTAGAGATCCTACTGATAGGAGTTGTTACTGAGATACGCATCCTAAAATAGGCAAAAATTCTTACAGAAACTTGATTCAACCTGGAGCAATTATGAAATGTAAATATGAGAATAAACATTAAGGTGCGTCTAAGGAAAGTCATGTAAGGGAGACCAGAGCGAGTATATTTTCAAGTGTATTGTATTCTTGGTATATGTAGGATAAAGTTTAAATTTAAGAGTTATGGAAATGTGCATTTTTATATCTATATATTGTTTTTCTTTTTAAAATTTTTTTAAGTGTAATTTTTTATATATTGTTTTTCAAGACAAGGATTCTCTGTGTGGCTCTGGCTGTTTTGAAGCTCACTCTGTAGACCAGGCTGGCTTTGAATTCACAGAGATCTGCCTGCCTCTGCTTCCTGAGTCCTGGGATTAAAGGTGTATGCCACCATGTCCAGCTCATGGTATGTTTATATTAAGAAAAATCAAATCATTTGAGAATCACAAAGAAGTAAAAAGAAGACATTTTAGTATGTTCCTAACTTATTCTTGCCTCCTACTCTTTCCAACTAATTCCTTACTCCTTGATCTCAATGGCACAGGAGACAACTTCCTGAACAGAACACCAATTGCACAGGCTCTAAGATCAACAATAAATAAATAGGACGTCATGAAACTGAAAAACTTCTGTAAAGCAAAGCACACTGTCATCAGAACAAAACTGCAGCCTACAGATTGGGAAAGATTGGGAAAGGATCTTCACCAACCCTATATCTGACAGAGGGCTAATATCCATAATATATTAAGAACTGAAGAAGTTAAACACCAAAAAAAAAAAAACAAAGTAATACAATCAATGACTGGGGTACAGTGCTAAACAGAGAATTCTCAATAGAGGAATATCGAATGGCAGAGAAACAAAGAAATGCTCAACAGCCTTAGTCACCAGGAAAATGCAAATCCAAACAACCCTGAGATTTCACCTTACGCCCATCAGAATGGCCGAGATCAAAAACTCAAGTGACAACACATGCTGGAGAGGATGTGGAGAAAGGAGAACCCTCCTCCATTGCTTGTGGGAATGCAAACTTGTACAATCACTTTGGAACCAATCTGGTTCTTTCTCAGACCAATTTGGCACTTTTTCAGACAATTTGGAATAGTGATTCCTCAAGATCCAGCTATACCACTCCTGCACGTGTACCGTAAAGATAAGCTACCACACAACAAGGACATTTGCTCAACCATAGTCACAGCAGCTCTATTCATAACAGCCAGAACCTGGAAACAACCCGGATGTCCTTAAGAACAGAGACAGAAACTGTGGTACGTATACAGAATGGAATACTACTCAACTATTAAAAACAAGGAAATCATGAAATTTGCAGGCAAATGGATGGAACTAGAAAAGATCATCCTGAGTGAGATATCCCAGAAGCAGAAAGACACACCCATAGTAGATACTCACTTATGAGTGGATACTAGATATATAATATAGGATAAACATACTAAAATATATACCCCTAAAGAAGCTAAGCAAGAAGGAGGACCCTGGGTAAGATGATCAATCCTTACTCAGAAAGGCAAATGGGACAGACATACAAAGAGGGAGAAAGGACAGGACAGGAGCCTAGGACAGAGGGCCTCTGAAAGACTCTACCCAGCAGAGGATCAAAGCAGAGGCTGAGACTCATAGCCAAACTTTGGGCAGAGTGCAGGGAATCTTATGAAAGAAAGGGAGAGATAGAAATACCTGGAGGGGACAGGAGCTCCACAAGAAGACCAAAAGAGATAAAAATAAAAATCTAGACCCAGGGGTTCCTTCAGAGACTGATACACCAACCAAGGACCATGCATGGAGAGGACCTAGACCCTCTGCTCAGATTCAGCCTATAAGCAGCTCAATCTCCATGTGGGTTCTCTAGCAAGAGGAGTAGGGACTGTCTCTGACATGAACTTGGTTGCCTGCTCTTTGATCACTTTCCCCTGGCAAGGTGGCCTTACTAGGCTACAGAGGAAGAAGATCCAGGCAGTCCTGATGAGACCTGATAGGCTAGGATCAGGATAAGAGGGGAGGAGGACCTCCCATATCAGTGGACTAGGGGAGGGGAATAAGGGGAGGAGAGAGGAAGGGAGGGTGGGACTGGGAAGAGATGAGGAGGGGCTACAGCTGGGATACAAAGTGAATAAATTGTAATAAATAATAACAAAAAAAGAGAGAAAAAAGAAAATGCCTTTCTGACCATTGAGATGCATTGGATATTGATGTAGCAGCTATATCCATAGTACTTTTAGAGTCAGAAATGTAATTTTTTCATGGAGAGTTTAAAATATGAATAGTGCTTTTTAAAAATGAGTGGTTGTTTGCAATCTGTCCATCTGGTCATGGTCATTGAAGACGCTCTCTTTCCCAGTGTTCATGCTTGGCCTGGATGGTGGCTAGGCCTAGTACAGGAGCCATTCCCCCCCGTAAGCAGCCTTGGAAAGGATGCCCTTGATAGTCTAGAAAATCCACTCTGCATGGCTACAGAGAGCCAAGTCTAGGCATCTCTTTATGATGTGGGCAGAGGCAGGCAGTTCTCTCTGCCACAGCTCTGACCATGTTAGTGAGTGTAATGGTAAAGAACTTGGGTCTTCATACCTAACACGTATTGGGTTCAAGTCTTAGCTCTGTGTAACCTCTCTCATGTCATCTACTGTTTGCTAGTTCACTCACTGATAATTCATTCATTCGTTCATTTATTCATTCACTCACTCACCCCACTCATTCATTTATTCATGCTTGCTGTGTGTCATTAATTATGTGTTGTTCCCAAGACAGTGAGCAAAGTGGAAGGGAATATTTTCCCATCCAGCTTACAATCTGCAGTGGAAGGCAGATAATAAGCAGTGTAAACCAGTGTTCAAATCATGAAGCAGTGTTAGGCGGCTGGATTTGTATTTGTCCTAGGGCTTGATGATGGCTGCTGGCTTCCTAGTAGGGTACAGACAGGGCCTTTCACACATTCTCTGTCTGCTCTCAGATCAGCACCGCTCTGTTATGGCATAACCAGGTTAGCATCTGTTCTGGATGATTGTAGTGAGAATGGTCCAGTTACTGAAATAAAAACAAACAGACAAACAAATGGACTCTATCTCATGATTTTGGATCACACCCTTGGCAGGGCCAGGGTGAGGATGTGCTCAGTCCTGATGTGACTTGATGTGTTGGGGAGGGTTGATACGGGGTCAGGGAGCTCCCCTTTTCCGTGGGAGGAAAGGGAGAGGGGAAGAAGGTGGAAGGGTAAGGGGAAAGGCCAGAAGAAGAGGAGGGGGCACCCCTGGGATATAAAGTAAACAAACTGAAATAAATAAATACATTAAAATAAACCAAGAAAACAGTCCTGCTACCGTTCAGTTTTCTGCTAGAACTGGAAATTGATCATAACGTGTTAGGCTCCTCAGAGAGCACAGATATGTACAGGACCATGACAGAAAACTGGATTTAAAATCTGCAGAAGATAATGTTGAATAAAAATACATTTTTGTATAAAAAGTTGATCAAGTTTCCCAGATTGCTTACTTAAATTGAATCTGTTCGAACCAACCCTACTACTAAAACTCATATAATTTTTGAAAATTATAAAATGTAGCACACACATACAAATGATCGCTAGTTAGGAGGTGTTGGACGGAGACAGAGAGATGGTTGGGAACATTAGCCACCTGCAGAGGTCCTAAGCTTGGTTCGCAGCACCCACATCAGGAGTCTCACAACCGCTTTTAATTACACTCCAGGGGACGCAGCGTCGTCTTCTGGCCTCTGCTGGCCTCTTTGTGCACACGGTACACACACATACACTCTCACACACACTTTATACTCATAAAACAATCCAGTGAATCCTTTGGAAAAAGAACTGTTAGATAGAACCAACCTTCTGCAAGCTGTCCTCTGACCACCACACGAGCCATGGTCTGGTAACCAGGGAACAGCACTATTGGGAGGTGTGGCCTTATTGGAGAAGGTGTGTCATTAGGGGTGGGCCTTGACATCTCAGAAGCTCACTCCACGTGCTGTTCCTCTCTCTTTTCGCTACCTACAGATACAGATGACGATTCTCAGCTCCTCTCCAGTAGCATGTCTGTCTGCAGGCTGCCATGATGAAGCGGACTAAACCTCTGAACTGTAAGCCAGGCCCACTTAAATGCTTTTGTTCTTAAGAGTTGCCGTGGGCATGGTGGCTCTTCACAGCAGTAGAACACTGACTGAAACACATGGGTTGCCCCTCAGCAAATAACCACAAGATATTTTTGGAAATTGTTTAGAATGTGACTGTATTGTTAACTAACAATGATCTGACTGGTAGCTTACTACTATGCATCGAGGGAAGCTGGTTGGAAGTCCAGCCCGCTCTCCTTCAGTGCGGACACAGGCCAAACCAGCACAGGTTAGCCCTGACCCAGATCCACCCTGGCTACCGTCGAGCAATGGTCTTGTTTTCTGGCTTTCTTATGCTATTCTGAGATCAGAGCTCTTCTGTTCTCCCCAGAGAGCATTAGGACCTGAATAACAAGCCTCCCCATACTCTCTTGGCACACTCATGGCATCGTCAGCTTTGCCGCCCAACCCAAGCGGTCGTCTTGTCCCCAGTGTTGAGGGGTCTGCAGTCCCTATGCTGAGGGGCTCCGTTCTGTCTCTACACAGCGCTGCAGGGGGAACGGCTTTCCAGAAACCTTCGGCTGTTGTTCACTCCCTTCCTGTTGCTCACAAGCTCCATGTTGTGTCCATAAATATTAGTTGGTTCCTGTATTTGGAGCAATACCGGCAGAACAGCTGTCATTGGTAGCATTCAAATGCTCTAGCATCCCTCCCTTTCCAGCCTCATATAGTTAGGGAGCTAGTCAGGAACTGTGGAGACCATGAATTCTGTCTGGCTCCGTGCCTGATGTGCTTGGCTGAGCAAGGGGCACACATCTACTTACGGGTCCTTTCAGATCTGTTGGGAAGATCCAAGCCAACGTCTTGGTCTCATGTTTGAGCCAGGAATTTTGACCCAAAGCTCTCTTCTGTTGAAGGAGGGTTTTGACATTTCCCAGGCTGTGTGCCCCCTTTTGCCTGCATTACCCAGGTGATCTATGGGTGGGCTGACCACCCAAGGCCCAGCCTGTTACCAGGTCAGATGTTGTGTGCCCGGTCATTGTAGGTAGACATCGTTGGACTGATGTCCACTCTAGCCAGGCAGGGTCACAATATTCTAGGCCTTTCGGTGACTGTGTACAGTGACTATATCTACGGATTTGCACGGTTCTCCAGCCTTGTCCTTCTTACTGCTTATCACTGAATTCATCCTTTGCTTCCTCCTGACACACATGCACACCCCATTAGCCCTGAACAGACTTACGAAACAACCACATTTCTGCCGTCTGTGTCCCTGTTACCCCCGTGTGTCCCATGACTCCCTCTGTCAAGTTATTTCAGATGTACATTTAAATGTTAGGGTTTCCTTGACTGCCTGTATTGCTCTGTCTACCCAACTGGCTGGGGCTCTAGTAAAACATACTTCCTGGTTACATCTGTCTCCATGTACTGTTCGCTGTAATTGGGAGCTTGTAGACTTTCTTTCTTGGGGTTACTAGTGGGATCTACCAGTACTATCAGGGACACCCCAGGGCTCTGAGTCTCCCTAACTTGCTCACACAATGACACTGGAACCTTCTCGCTTGTACTAGATGTGGGCTGTGGTGTAACTAATCACCTGTGAATTGGCTTTGCACTAAGCAAAGCGTTTCCTCTCATAATTTCTGGTGGTCAGGGCTTCAGAAGAGCTTGGTTGTGTTTCTGGCTCCGGGTCTTTCACAACAGTGAGACACCACCCTAGGGTCTCATGCTGTCTGTCAAGACAGTGGTCAGAGCTCTCACCATCTTACAGCTTACCTGGGGAAAGAGAATCCTTTTCCAAGAAGACTCTCTGATACGGCTGTTGGAGAAGAGACCTGGGTTGCCCTTGGCATGAACCTCTCTGTAGCTACCTGTCAATCTTCAGAGCATGGCAGGTGGCACCCTGTGTCTGGGGGAGGGGCGGGTGTTCCAAGAGGAGGCATGGCTGAGGTAGCTGTCTCCTATAACTATCTGTGTGTTCTGTAACAGTTGTCAGGAGCACAGGCTGGTCTTAGTTACTGTGTGAGAAGAGGATACAAACGTGCGAGCTCCAGCACGCAGGGGTGGGCATGTGGGAGTGTGCCACCACACTAGTCTAGGTACCCAGGTGACCAGTCCAGATACACGACTCTGTACCATGTGGCTCTTCTTTTCCATTCAGGCCAGTCAGGCTGTGAGCAGTTATGGGGCAGCTGCCCTTGCTGGCCTCAGTGAGGGCGCAGTCCCGAGTTACACACCTGATTGTTTTAGTGACGTATGGAGAGTGAGCTGCACCAGAAGAGCAGTGCAGAGAGGGTGCTGTGGTAAGGGAGGCATCCCGTGTTGAGTGGACTCTGAGAGGGAGAGGGTAAGAGGTGGATGAGAGAGGTACCAAGCGGCTTCCCACCTCTTCTTAGCCGGGTACATGAGACCCCCCTTCACACGCACAGATGTGTCTGCAGTCAGCAGGGGGCAGGCTTCTAAGGGCAGAGACTGCCAATAATTCACAATAAAGAACTTCATCAGCAATACAGTTATGAGCTGAAGGGAGCCTGGAAGCAGCCTCCACCAAAGCCCAGGAGAGGGAAAGAGCCCCAAACATCCTCAGGTTTTATTAACATGCAAGTGGCAGTTAGAATCTGAATGCCTGGGTCTATCACTTTCACCATGCAACAAGACTCTTCTCTCTTGGTTAGCATGTTTTGAAATCCAGGTCCTGGTTTACTGACATAGCTCACCCCACTTTAGACAAACGGGGAAGGTTAGTCTTCATTATTTTTCAGATTTGAGCCAAAGGACAATACACAATTTTTCATATTTTTTAACTTAAGGCATTTAAAAACTTTATTATTTTACTTAAGTGTGCACGATGTAAAACTAGAGATAGCATTCTTGTATTTTCACCTCTTACGATACAATTCATTACCCTAAGATTCATGAAGTTAACACAGACGGCAATTTAAATGATGAATAGCTGGCACCAGTTGGATGTGGAGGGCAACATTATTTTGCTGGGGCGAAGCTTCGATTCGCCACCTGAGTTTAATAACAGTGTTTCTGCGCCCATTCGCCCACGGGCTGTGTGGCTAATCCGTCTCTCCCACCACACTATTCTGTGTAAACCGTGACAGGCATGCATTTTGTATAGTGAGTCAGTTTAACATTTCGTTCTTTTCATTTAGTGATAGTTGCTTCATTTGTGGGTTGGCCTCCCTTCTCTCATGAGCTGAGAGTTCTTGCCTCCAGCAAAACTACAGACATAAATGCAAATGTGAGCCATGAAATCTGGAGAAATGATTGATCACGAGGAGATCGCCCCAAGGGTGTATTACACTAACATAAGCAATGTTGTAGAAACACACAAAAAATTAGAGCGTTTGCAGCTCCCTGAAGACAGGTTCGCAAGCCCTTGGTATCCTTGAGGTGCCCTGTGTGCTCTGGCAGTTTCTTCCAGACAGCGTTGTGTGCTTTCTGAGTAAGCGTTGCCTTGCTTTCCAAAAGAACGAGAAGAACCCCTAACATTTGTCCTACAGGAGGGGACAGTGTTGTAATTGAAGAGCTCATTAATAAATGCAAGCGGACACGGCTTACTTGCCTTTTCAGATCACAGGCACACCCTGCAGAAAGAGACTGAGTGAGGGCAGCAGGCTGGGTCCCCTGCACAGCACCACGACAGGCGGGTCTTTGACCTTCAGCTGGGAAACTGAACACAAGTGAGAGCTGACTAAAACTGATGCTCAGTGTGACTGTCCCTGTGCACAGTCGGCCTCAGGTCTTGATAGGTATCTTTTGGATTAATCCAGGCATGAGGGGGTCCCCCTCAGCAGTCTTACTTGGCCTTAGCCTATTACAGCTGTGAAAACATCCGATGGCTGGGTGCTTCCCAAGGCATCCTTCCTGCAGCAAGGCAAAAATGGGGTCCTCACCGAAGCTTTGATGCTTCACAGAACACACGTGAATCAAAACACTGAACAAGAGACTTTGAATAGATCAATATAAAGCAGCTGTTTAGAAGTGTTGTTTGAGACTCAGCCTGTCTGTCTGTGTCACCTCTTGCTCAAGGGTACCACGCACTTCTTTACCCATATTGGGGGAGGTGAGGTCTCATTGTTCCCTCCCCACTATGACTTCCTCGGAAAACACAGAGGTGGATGAAGGGCTAAAATTGAGTTAATTATGTCCAACACATCTAGGTGGAAAATTGAATGGTGTGAATGAGTGTTTGAGAAGTTTAGAGGAACATTTTAGACTCATGACCCTTCCTCTTGTTGACATTTTTCTCCTTAATGTGTGTGTGTGTGTTTGTGTTATGACATGTGTGTGGAGCCAGAGGTTGACACTGAGTATTTTCCTCTGTCATGTTCTACTTTATTGTTTTGAGGTAGGATCTCTCAGAAAACGTGGAGCTCCCTGACTAGCTGGCCCACGGGCTGCCCGGAATTCTTCTGTCTCCATCACGCCTGGCATTTCACATCGGTGCTCAGGACCCACACTCAGGGCCTTGGACGTCAGGCACCTTGTCGCCACTAAGTCGTCTCGGCAGCTCTTGCTTCTTTTAGGCTCATTTCCAAAGCTACTTTTTGCCATAGCTTTCTGAAATCCTTCACGCTACGTGTTCAGCTGCCCCTCAGCCCTTTGACCCTCTGGGGGACCTTGCTTACATCATTACTGTGCCTTGTGGCACAATTATCAGTTTGAGTGGTAACCTACTTAAGATTAGCAATTATTCCCTGTATTCATGGTCTCTTTTCCTACAGCTCTCTAATTCAGTCCAAAAATATTAAATGGAAGTTTTCAGAACTTCTAAAACTCATAATTTTCACATTTAACTTTTTTTGTTGTTATTAAATGTAAAACTGGGAATAGCTGTACCTCAAGACCCAGCTCTCCCACTCCTAGGCATATACCCCCAAATGCCCCACCACAGAACAAGGACATTTGCTCAACCATGTTCGCAGCAGCTTTATTTGTAATAGCCAGAACCTGGAAACAACCCAGATGTCTCTCAATCTAAGAGTGGATAAAGAAATTATGGCACATTTACACAATGAATACTACTCAGCAATTAAAAACGAGGAAATTGTGAAAATTTCAGGCAAATGGTGGGACCTAGAAAAGATCATTCTGAGGTAACCCAGAAGCAGAAAGACACACACTGTGTATACTCACTTATAAGTGGGTTTTAGTTATATCGCACAGGACAGATGTACTACAGTGCACAGACCCCAAGAAGATAAGCCCGATGGGCATCTTGGGCTTCATGTGGGCCACTGGTTAGGGGGTGGGGTATCTCCGACATGGACTATGTTGCCTGCTTTTTGATCACTTTCCCCCGATGGGACTGCCCTACCTGGCCACAGGGGAGGAAGACACTCTGTCCTCATGTGAACAGATGAGCAGGGGTATCTGGGTAGAGGGCTCCCTTATTCTGAGGGATAGAGAAGGGGATGCGAGAGGGAGGGTGGGACTGGGAAGAGAGGAGGGAGGGGTCTATGACAGAGATGTAAATTTAATTAATTAATAAAAAATAAAATCAATATGTATATTATAAATATATCACACATTTATGGATAATAAACATATTATGTTATATATTTAATACATACAATATAAATATAACACATAATATATTATTAATAACATTAATAACATATTAATTATGCACTGTATACAGTATATAATATACATGAAAATATATCAATACTAGTAAGCAATAATTATTCATTAAATATAGTAATTGCATTTATATAATAGCATATGTTTATATTATATACAATATAATAAAATATGTATATATGTTTTTTATAGTATACTGTTATACATCATTCTATTTTATCATTAGTTGTTAATCTTTTATTATTCTGAATTTAAAAAGTAAACTTCATTACAGGCACTGATTGTATATTTTGGGCTCAGAACCATCTGTGATTTCATGTCCACTGGTGTATCTTGGAGGCCCATCGTCTTTGGGCAAGTGGGCTTCTCTGATTTTTTTACAGCTCAGAGTCCTTGTGGATATATTGAACTTGATGGGAGTCAGCTAGACCCATATACTGTAAATATTTATTCTTCCAGTTCTCTAGTTTTCTGTCACGGGCAGAAAGCAAACGCACGCCAGGTGGTGCGAGGTTCAGCTGTGGAGGGCTGAGTGGCGTTTCACTGGGACACAGCTGCCTCCCAGAGGGTCGGGCTCTGCCTAGGATTGTGGGGCAGTGCCCCGTGTGCCCCAGGCTCCCTGTCCTGTTCATCTCACAGACAGAGGGGTCCCCTGTGCCTGCCTACGCCCACCCTTTGCTTGGCTTTTAGGTTGGTGAGGGCAGCCCCATGGAAGCAGGGGCCAGTGGGTGCTCACCTCGGAGAGGGAGCCGCAGACCGAGAGGCCCAGCAGGACACACAAATGGTCACTCTGCAGAAGTCATAGTTTTCTCAATGGCCCGTCCCCTCTGATTTCTCTGCTCCTTCTGCCTCTGCCTCACAGGCTTGTGAATAGAGCTAATCAAAGCTCCTGATTGCAGGAGAGAGCTGGTCAAGATTAACAGCCAAGCATGGCTGGGTGACTTGACAGCGACAGCGGGCAGGCAGAGGCCAGCTCACTCACTTCCCAGGCTCCTGGGGAGTAGAAGCTGGGGAAGTGATTCTTTGGGTAGGGCTGGAGAAATGGAGGAGGAAGAAGGAGGCAGAAGACTAACGCCAAGCTTACCAGTCACGGCGCCGGTTTATATTCTGGAGGTCAGAGTTCAGCCGCCCGCTTGACTGGCTGATTCACTCCTCTGTTGTCGGTCTTCTGTTGGGTTACAACAGTGCCCAACTTTCGTGGGGTTCTGCTAGAGGGATGCGGACAGCAAACAGGAATGACGTGGCTGGAGCAGAAGAGGAAGCTGGGGCTGTAAGGCCAGTCTGGGGGTTGCCCATTGGAACAGGCTGCCCTTTGCGTCACATGAATCCAGCGCCTCAGTGAGGAACCTTTTTTGTTGGGCCTGCTGCTTTCTTAGACGTCTTTTTCTCCTTGCATTGAACCTGGCTTTCTGCAGCAGGCTCGCTTTGGTTGCAGGAGAGCCAAACCTTTCCTTCTGGAGGAGACGGAGCAGCATGAGGACGCAGGCCCTGGGACCAGCCAGCCGAGCAGGGCCACTCCGCCCACCTTCCTGTCGCTGTGGGCAGTCAGTGCCCCCACGTGCCTCACAGCGAGGGGCAGGAGGATGCGCTGAGCTTGGGGGGCAGTCTGGGAGACAGGGGCACGTGGAGCATTTGTCGTCACCCCGAGGACGGTGTGAGCATGGAGCCTCGGGACAGAGCCCGTGCTGGGACGTGTCTGCGGCCTCGAACCTCTCCTGCCTCCTGTAAGCTCGGCTCATTCCTGTCCTCCCGTAGACGTGGGCTCTGTAGACGTTTGCTCATCAGGAAACTTCCGGCGAAACCCCAGCCCTCCTCAGCTCACAGCCCTTCCTGAGGTCATGAGATTTTTGCTGATGTGTTTTTTTCCCCAAAATTGATGAATTAAGGTATTTTCATATCTGCAGGAGGTCCTCACGGCTGTTTCGTGAACAGCCCCCATGGGATATGGGGGCTTACTTAAATTCATAAGAATGCCAGAGACAGAGGGTGTGGTGCGGAGGGACGTTCTAAGACAGGGGTCCTCAAACTTCTTAAAGTGGGGGCCGGATCACGGTCCCTCAGAGAGCTGGAGGGCCGGACTATATGAACTACTAATTCCTACCCACACTGCACATATCTTTTATAAATAAAATGAAGAACATTTATAAATAAACAGATCACGTGCCAGTATTTCAATGGGAACTGTGGGCCTGCTTTTGGCTATATATAGTATATATACACACACAGTGTATAAACCCCCATTAGTCCCTGATGTGAACACTTACCCCTTGCAGGCTTTTCTAAGCAGACCAGCTCAGTCCCTGATAGTTCAGTTATATCTCCCTATATAATGCCCAAATTGATATGTTCGGAATCAGCATGTGAACACTGAAAAGGAAATGCAAAATGCATATAAAATTTTCAATGTA
>CM053745.1:61140264-61153654 GCA_028658305.1 Pachyuromys duprasi | reverse complement strand
GCCAAACTGTGCTCATTGCTGGCGGGCCGGATCAGACTCCTTTGCGGGCCGCACGTGGCCCGCGGGCCGTAGTTTGAAGACCCCTGTTATAAGAAGACACAACTCTCCTGATCAAAGCAAAACAAGTCAGGATCCAGTTAGAATGGTGTGTGCCCCTTGCTCATGTTCCATGCTCACGCTTCCTGTTCTCCGTGAGATGAGTGCTCTCTGCTCTCCGTGAGAAAACGCCAACAGTCAGGAGACAGGGAAGATTTCCAACCCGCTTCCACTGCACACTTTCAGTGTTTAATGTCTTTACCGAATTTTATTTACTTGTGAGTCCATGCATGTCGGCTGTGTGTGTCTGTGTGTGTGTGTCTGTTTGTGTGTGTCTGTGTGTGTATCTGTTTGTCTGTGTGTGTCTGTTTGTCTGTGTGTGTGTCTGTTTGTCCGTGTGTATGTCTGTGTGTGTGTGTGTGTGTGTTTGTGTGTGTGTAGGTTGGAGAACAACTGTGGACTCTGGTGCTCCTCTCCTGCCATTTGGCTTCTCCAGGTCCTCAGAGCCTCAGCCTTGACCGCAAGCTCCTTCTGTGGAACTCCACTGTCTGCTCCTCTACAGGACCCGGGTTCAATTCCCAGCACCCACAGGACAGCTCACAATTGTCTGTAACTCCAGTTCCAAGGGATCCAACACCTTCACATAATGCACATAAAATTAAATAAATCATTGAAAAAAAAAAGAAGAGTCGGTCCCTGTGGCTTTCCCTGTGTCCTTAGTTTTGGTTGATTTCTCAGTCTTTAATACTGCTCTAGACATCGGCGTGGGGGCTGGGGGATCTAAGCAGCCAGGCGGCAGCAGGGCAGCTCACAGGGAACAGGGCATGGGAGGAGACGGGCTGGTCTTGGCCGGCCTCACCTGAACTGAGCTCAGCGCCCAGGCCGGGGGCAGCTGGGGATGTTTGTTTGCCCTGAGCTGGCTCACCCTGGATGCCTGCACCTGGTTCCTGACACAGCAAGAGATGCCAAGCCCAGACAAGCAAGCCCTCTCCAAGCTCCTACCTGTGGGCAGAGTTGAGGAACAGAGCGCCTTCTCTCGGGGAGACACGAAGAGCTTGTGGCCAGTCTTCACAGTTTCTCCCCAGCTGGGGAGCAGGACTTGCTGTGGGGAGCATGGCTGGAGCTCCACAGGCTGAGAGCCAGGGTCACGCCGGGAGCGTGCCGTATCCATTACTCACAACCTAGGAGGGTCGTCTGGAGTGGCTTGGCCTGGGAGCTACGTTTCCCAGAGCCCTCTGCGTTTCTTTTGCTGTCCTCAAAGCATGTGGAACAGGAGTCCCGCCTCCTTCCTTACAGCATCTCTGGGAAATTTTATTCTCTTGGTGCCCGTACCTCTTGGATGAGTGCTGTGGGGCGGCTGGGTACAATCTTCTGAGAACTCCGAGTACGCTCACCTTTGTGCAGCGTCTCCTCTCCTCAGACTGTTACAAGAGCAAGGGAAAAACCCTCGATGAACTACCCTGCCACACTTGTTTGCCCAGCAGCTTCTGTAGCTGCTGGTCTTCCTCTTAAGTTACCCTCACTATGCCTTTTGTCTCATAGCACTTACCAGCATGAAACGACCCGTCTTTGCTTCCTCAGAAATACCAGGTTCCTAGCTGAACCCACAACAGAACAGCTTTTCCCTGTGAGGGTTGGACAACACAGCTATTGGGCGAAGCAGGAACATTTGCTTATGAACCCTGATAAGTAGTCACTCACAATAAAACTACTTCACATGGGAAACTTTGATTTCACATTTTAAAGACGACTTCAGAGGGATGCCTAGTTGTACCCTGTCTGTTCCATTCCCTATATAAAACACCAGTTACACCTTCTCCAGAAGCCACTGTGAACCCAGATCATGTTCACGGCTTCCCGATGTGTGAAGCAATTATTGTGACCCGGGCCACCAGGAGCAGTGATGTGCACCCCTTGTGTCTCAAGGCACTGTGTATGGAGTGGGATGGCAGCTCTTTCTAATCTCCCAGTTTTGCCTCAGCAGCAAGAGGTGAGGAGTGGACAGAAGAGAGAACGTTTCAGTGTGGACGAGTCATGCTCTGTGTTCAATGGGGCCATGTGTTCTCCTAGGGCGGTGTCAATGTGCATTATTTTCTCCTTGGAGAGCGGACTTTGAGAGAGTTGGACAGTGTCCCATTGAGCATGGAGCCCGAGAGAGCTCGGTCACTGAGCTGCCATTCAGAACTCCACACTGGCCCTGTGTGGGGAGTGGGTGGCACATGAACAGAGCAGCTGTCCCCAGCTGGTCAACGACAATCTGTTGATTGATGTCAGAGCCATCGCTGGCTCCACTTCCTCCTCATCTGCAGTGTCGCCATCAGCCTCCCGTTCAGACCTCCCCCATTCCTCCATCCTTTCCCTCTTTGCCAACCCTGCCCTCCTTCACCCCTCTCCCACGTAAAGATCCCCTCAGAGAGAGGTTCCCCATGATGGCTCTTGGAAAGTCCTCCCGTGAAGCTGAGGCTGTCCTCCTCCTCCCTCAAAGCCCAAGCCATTGGAGTTTAAATTATGGTTCCCCGAGGTGGTCATGCTTTATTTCCCCCTGCTGGAACAGGCTATCGGGGCCTGGGTAATCTGGAATGGAAAAAGGTATAGATGGACTTACAGTTTCAGAGGCTGGCAACTCAGGAGCAACTGCTCATTGTGTGGCAAAGATTTCACATGGGTTCAACTCGTGACTGAAAGATAAAAGTGAGCCAAAAGAACTCAATAGTTAACCCATTCTTTAAAACAAACAAACAACAAAAAAACTCCAGAATATTTAATTTAATTTTGGGTGAGTGCCTGCGTGTTTGTCCATCACATTTAGGCCAGAAGAGGTTAAAGAGGCCAGAAGAGGGCATCAAATTTCCCTGAGGGTCCAGGCAGTTGTGAGCCACCATGTGTGCACTGGGGACTGAACTCAGGTCCCCTGTAGGAGCAGCAAGTGCTCCTACCTGGAGCCATCTCTGCAGCCCCTTCAAGGCATCCATGACCCAAACACCCCACAGCACCTCTCAGCATTGGCCCTGAGGTATGAGCCCCCACTTAAGATTTTGTGGTGACAGACACATTGAAGCTTGGTAAAGGTCAAAAGGAAGAAAAGAATCTCAGCAGGAGGATCACTCCTGTTTTGGCTCCTGGTGGCATCACTGGGCAGGCTGCGATCGGATCCATGCTCACTGCCCTTAAGAGTCACTGGAAGCAGGGTGAGCTGTGCACACAGTGTGAGCCGTGCATGGAGATCTCATGGCTGGATACTGACAAGCAAATGAGACTTCCTATTGCTCAGTATCTGGGCTGTTTATTTTCTCTTTCAAAAATTAAGGTTCAGCAAATCAGCTCCTGTATGAAGGTGTCTGGGTGTGATCTGGTGTTCATGGAGTAGAGGCTGGGAACTGACTGCTGGTTGTCCTCTGAGCTTGACAAAGACGTTGTGGTGTATGTGCACACACATAGACACACACAGTCATACATAGAGACACACATACAAACACAGATACATACACAGCACAGCACAGACACAGAGTCACACACAGACATACACAAATCAGACATGCACAGAGAAACACACAGAAGCACAGACAGACACACATACAAACACAGACACATAGTTACATACAGAGACGCACACACATATAGACACAGACACATACACAGACACACACATACAGACACACAGACACACACAGACACACACCCGAATAGACACACAGATAAGACACACATACACATATACAAATACAAACACACACGTAAGAGACACACACATACGAACATGCACACGTGTGGTTACACATCAACAAAGAAATGTACTAAAAGCCTTGATTACCATCCCTAGTGCTGTGATTTAAATGTGGAGTCTGTCCCACACCCGTGTGTGTCTGCACACATGGTTGCTGTTTCGGAAGGCTGTGGGGCCTTAAAGAGGCAGAGGCTGCCGGAGGGAACAGCCCTGGGAGGGAGAGGCGCACTACAGGCCACACCGTGATCACTCCAGAGCATAGACGCCATGTCACCAGCCAGCCCCGGCCCTGCCGCCTTCCCTTCCCTTCTGGGGCCAGCTGAATAAGCCCCTGCTCCCCTAGGTTGCTTTTGTCAGAACAACGAGAAGTAACTAAAACACAGTGTTGGGTTGGTTTTTCCTCACCTTTAAAAACTTATTTATATTTTTATAAATTACAGTTTATTCACTTTGTATCCCAGCTGTAGCCCCCTCCCTCATCTCCTGCCAATCCCACTTTCCCTCCCTCATCTCCTCCTATGTCCCTCCCTGAGTCCACTGATAGGGAAGGTCCTCCTCCCTTTCCGTCTGACCCTAGCCTATCAGGTCTCATCAGGACTGGCTGCAATGTCCTCCTCTGTGGCCTGGTAAAGCTGCTCCTCCCTCAGGGGGGAGATGATCAAAGAGCCAGCCACTGAGTTCATGTCAGAGACAGCCCCTGTTCCCCTTACTAGGGAACCCACTCAGCAGTGTTGGGTTTTATTGTGACATTTCCAAACAAGAATTGGTTTTGTTTTTCTTCCCTCGTCCTTCCCAGCCCATCCTCTCCTTTGTACTATTTTACCCATCGAAGCCTCTTGGCTTCCCTGTCACGCATGCCCCATTGCCCTCCCCTCTTCTTTAATGCCTCCTCCTCCCTCTGGTGGTCTCCTTACTGGGGTCATGTCTACGCCCCCACTTACACATGTAACACGTACATTATAACCTAGCATCTGTGTATGAGGGCGAGCATGTGGCTCTGCTCACTGTTCTGGCACCAACTCTTCTAAGAGAGAGCATTTAACTGTGTGCTTACTTATGGTGCCAGAGGGTCAGGCCCTTATCACCACTGTGGGGACATAGCGGCCTGTGGGTGGGCACGGTGCCGGGAGGGCATGGTGCTGCGTGGGCATGGTGGCCTGTGGGAGGGCACGGTGCCGGGGGAGGGGCCGTACAGAGCTACATCCGCAGGAGAGGGGAGATGCTGGGGCTTCTTAAATCTCAGAGCTTGTCCTCTAACAAGTCTGCAACTCCGAATCCTTCTCAAGTAGTGTCGCTTCCTGATGAGGAAGCATTCGCACATACGATCCCACGGGAGCCATTTCTGTTCGGAGCACCACGGCCGGATCACTATATTAACGAGGTCCCCTGTGTCTCCCCGCTGCAGACACCTTCTCCTGCAGCCCCGCATTCCGCAGAGCGGGCCTCCTGGCCCCTGCGCTATTGTACGGAGTGTTCCACCTCAAAGGCCCCAGCGAACAAGGGCGCTGCTCGGGGTGGGTGGGGAAACACCCGCAGACCACTCTGCCTCATTAGGAAGACCTTGGTTTTGAGGTCTGTCCACCTTTTACACAATCGTCACAACTCCCGGTGCTTGTGGAGCGGAGGTCAGGAGCGGAGGTCAGGGCGCTCACCCCGGAACTGAAAAATAGCCGCAACCCCTGTCCTTCAGGCTTGTTAAAAGTTAAATTTACCATGCCTGGGTGAAACCAAAATAGAAAGGCTCCTGCCTTTCTACAATTCACTTAAAAATCATGTTTAAATGGTGCGCCAGACATCCTGGTTGTGAGGGCTTATGCATTTTTTTTTTTTTAAGTTCTGTTACAGGGAGGAGAAGGTGACTCCGTGGGCAAGGACTGAAGTTAGGTTTCCTGCGTGCAGGGCCTGGCTGAGCGGGGCAGAGACAGGCATCCCAGCGACCTGCTGGGTCCAGGCTCAGTAGAGATCTTGTGTCAGGATAGACAGTGCTAGGTGAGGACACCTGACCCGTCCTCTGGCTTCTCAGTGTGTTCATATGAGTGTGCTCTCCCCATATGCACACTACCCCTCCCCCGTGGAGGGTGTGCTGTCACAGAGACGAGGACCACACCCACCCTCTAAGCCTGAAAGTTTAGAGGAATTAGACAGACTGCAGCACATCGCTGAAGATCTTTTTATCTTGTTTTGTTTTTAACATTTTATTTATTTATTTATCTATTTGTTTGTTTGTTTATTTATTTATTTATTCGCTTTACATCCTGATTGTAGCCTCCTCCCTCCTCTCCCCCAAGTCCTACACTTTCTCCCTCTCCCCCCATTCTTTCTCCTCTTTAGAAAAGGGGAGTCCCCTCCCAACCCACCCAAGCACATCAGGCTGCGTCAGGACTGAGCTCCTCCTCTTCCCCTGAGGTCTGGTGAGGCAGCCCTGCCAGGAGGAAGTGATCAGAAAGCAAGAGTCCATGTCAGAGCCAGCCCTGTTCCCCTATTTCGGGAATCCACACAAGCTGTCCACCCGCTACATCTGTGCAGGGGCCTAGATCCAGTCTAGGCCTGGTCCTCGGCGGGTGCTTCAGTCTCTGCAAGCCCCTCTGAAAATTTTTGCCGTTGTCCTTTATGACTGAGAGTTTGACAGTCAGGTCTGCCTGATGGGGTGGAACATGGACACTCAGACCAAAGTGATCCGAAAGCATGCCCTGCAGAGTTCTGCTATAACTGAATCCCCACTGTGGTGTGGTAAGAGGGGAACCTTCTTGCAGTGGGCACGTCTCAGGGGGGCCACCGTCACGGGTGGCATCAGTAACTACAACGGGGCTGGGGGGCTCATTGCTACTTCTTTCCGTCCCTCTGCTGTTGTCTGTGTGAGGAAGAGGCAGTGAGGGGTGGTTTGGCGCAGCAGGCCCTCGCCAGCTGCCACATCTGCCAACACTGTGTCCTTCTTAGCTTCTGAGGCCGTGGGACAGAAACGTGTGTTCTTCGTAGCTTACCCAGCCTCAGGTTTCTTGTCATAGCAACACAGCTATCATGAAAACAGCTGTCATCAAGACTCGCAGATTTAATGGCGGAAATGGGGATGTAATGTTGCAAAGGCTACAGCGGGTATTGAGTGCTGGTGCAGCCAAGCAGTTGGGCTGAGAAACGCTTCTTGGACTCATGTTTAACCCTAGGACTGGGGAGTCACTCAACATGTGAAGAAGAAAGGCAGGAAGGCAGGTAGGCAGGCAGGCAGGCAGGAAGGCAGGTGCATTCCAGATGAAAAGACTTGGATAAGGGAAGACAGAGGTGTACCAGCTGTAGCAAATGTCTCGGTGGCCAGAATCTCACGATGAGCAGACATGGAAAGTCTTGCCATCAGATGATCATCCCTGCCGAGGCCTGCCAGTCTGTGCTTTTCTGGAGGCACAGTTTCCCACAGTGGAAAACGTGGGAGCGGAGGCTGACCGCAGCCCAGGCAAGGCACTGTAGGCTGAACTGAGTGGAGGAGGAGAGGGACTGAGATGGAAGGATGGCCAAGGAGATCCCTGGGAAGCAAGCCACGGGTTAAGTTTCTCTAGGTGTGTGCAGGAACAGGCAAGGACCAGCTCCAGCATGGGACCTGGTAGTCCACGACCATCCTACGGCATCAGTGTTTGCAGCGGGCCCTACAGGATTCATGTTGGACCCCAGTGCAGGGGAATTAGCATGTCTGCCTCATATGCTGAAGCCCTAATGCCAAGGACTGTATTTAAAAATAGGGTCATTAGGAGCCCGGTAAAGCGGGCCCTGGTCTGCCTGAGTTTGTCTTCCTCTTTTAACACTCTCTGTCACATTCCTAGCCAGCTCCATCGTGAGAGTGACTCTCCCAGCGTGGAGACCGGCTGTCCAGTGCAGCATCGCACAGGGCTCTGTTTGGAGCGGTCTCATAACTAAAGCTAAAAGGAAATGGGTATTCAGATATTTTTCTTGGATTATCACAGTAATGTGTTAATTTAAGAAAAAAAGTTATTCACAAGTGACCTTGTATACTTTCTGGCTTTTGAAATGCCATACATAGCGCTGGCTTGTTTTTCAGCCTTACTGGGAAACGGTTGTATCCAGAGAAGAGAAAAGACTTCCAGCTGGGAAAACGCTCCTATAATTAGTGATATGTCTTTAAAAGGGAAAACCAGAAATTATTGGAGACAGTGATGCAAAAATCTCCACATTTCTACAATATGTGTGTTGCTAACATGACAGGCTAAGTCCTACATATAGCGCTGAACACACACGCGCATACACACACACACACACACACACACACACAGTCTAGCTTCTCTTGTTGGGGTGTGAGAATAAGCCACTCTTGTTCTGCTGGTCTCAGTAGAACTCACTGCAGAGCACATCTTCATTTTGTGAATTCCTGCCTGAAGCACACGAAGGGTTTATCCTTCAACATGTCCTACAACATGATGGAGGAGAATCGTAAGAATCCTCTACTGCTAATCGTAAGCACACCTTCCTTCACAGAGGCACTTCCGTCCTTCCTTCCTCAGCACTTCCAAAACTTTCAGCTGGTTCCCAGCACAGCTAGGTGGGAGACTGAAAAGGAAGATGGCTGACAAACATGTCACTGTGTGGATCTGATCTTCTGAGAACCGAATGCCCAAACAGGACTGGTCAGTCAGGCAACTGACCAGGGAAGACAGGAGGAAGAGCAGGGTAGGCAGGGAGGCCTTCAGAACACTGCCAGGTCTGTCCCTGGGGGTGAAAGAAGAGAGGAGGAGAAGGAGGGGCAGGAGGGTACTTTCTAGTTAAACGCCAAGGGGCAGGAGATGGTACCAGGTTGGGTTGGAGGAGAGCGTTAGCTTTCCTTGGTGCTCTGCACACGGGGAGCTATGTGTGTGAATGCCAGTGAGTGCTGGGAACATCTGAGCAGGCAAAGGTGAGTTGGGCACCCTAGGTCAGCCTTCAAACAAACACAAGCACCACAAGAATTCTTTCTTATTTGCCTGTGATTGTATTGTATTTTCTATCTATCTATCTATCTATCTATCTATCTATCTATCTATCTATCTATCTATCTATCTATCTATCTGTCTGTCTGTCTGTCTGTCTGTCTGTCTGTCTGTCTGTCTGTCTGTCTGTCTGTCTGTCTATCTATCTATTTATCTGTTTTACAATTTATTTACTTTATATCATGATTGTAGCCTCCTCTCTCATCTTCTCCCAGTCTCATCCTTCTTCCCTCCCCCCCCCCTCCCATAGTCCACTGATAGGGGAGGTCCTCCTCTCCTACTGTCTGACCCTACCCTATAAAGTCTCATTAGGACTGCCTGGATCCTCTTCTTCAGTGGCCTGGCTAAGTCACCCTGCCAGGGGGAAATCATCAAAGAGCATTCAGCCGAGTTCATGTCAGACACAGCCTCTGCTTCCCTTACTAGGGAATTCACTTGGAGACTGAGCTGCCTATCAGCTACATCTGAGCAGAGGGTCTAGGTCCTCTCCATGCATGGTCCTTGGTTGATCCGTCAGTCCCTCCAAGACCCTTCTCCCCTCCCTGGCCCAGATTTTTTAGCTTTGTTGGTCTCCTTATGGATCTCCTGTCCCCTCTAGGTTTTTGTATTCCCCCTACCTTCTTCCATAAGATTCTCTGCACTCTGCCCACCATTTGGATATGAGTCTTTGCATGTGCTTGGATCCACTGCTGGGCGGAGTTTTCAGGGGACACCTGTGGCAGGCTTCCATCCTGTCCTGCTCCCTCTCCTCCACTCCCAGCGTCTGTCCTGCTCGCTTCTGAAGGAGAATTAGGCGTCTTCCCTAGGGTCCTCCTTGTTGTTTAGCTTCTTTAGGTCTGTAGATTTTAGTAGCAGCATTATTCTTAATAGCCAGAACCTGGAAACAACCCAGATGTTCTTCAGCTGAGGAATGGATTCAGAAATTGTGGTCTGTTTACACAATGGAATACTACTCAGCTATTAAAAACAAAGAAATCATGAAATTTGCAGGCAAATGGTGGGAACTAGAAAAGATCAACCTGAGTGAGGTATCCCAGAAGCAGAAAGGCACACATGGTATATACTCAATCATAAGTGAGTGTTTTTAGATATATAATATAGGATTGACCATGTAGACTTTAAAGCAGTGACAACTGAGGCTACCAGACTGCTGCCATAAGTCCCTCTTTATGAGAATATCAACTACATTCTTGTGATATAATTCCATAAGGTACATATTGTATGCTGGTCACATTCCACCCCATATTTCCTACGTTTTTCTTTCATATTCCTCCTTTCCTTTTGTCATAGTCTCATTACATAGCTCAGGCTAGCCCAAAACTCACAGTCCCCCTGCTTTAGTCTCAGGAGTCCTGGATTACAACCATGTGTTAGCATGTCCTGCTCTGATAGGTTTTTCTGAGGGAGAGCTCAGTGACTTCCTTCACAGCTGCCACTGTCCTGTTCCTGCTGGATAGCAGCTGGTTCAGCTAAGTTCCCAACCATCTTGCCCTTTATCTTCAAATCCAACAAGTTTAGGGCGGAGCTCCTCAAATCTGCTCATGGGTCATGTGCTAGCTGGGGAATGTTATGTTCACTGTGGTGAACAAGAAGAACATGCTTTGTGGTGGAGAAGAGAGATGAGGGGAGAATGGGCTCGTCTGGAGGATCCGGAGGGTTTTCTGGAATACGTGAAGTGTTAAGTATGTGGAGAGCTGATGTTGGAGCAAGGCCACATGCCCACTGCTCGTGTCCTGGAGGCCCAGGACAGAAGGACTCAAACTGCCTGTAGAACAGTGGCTACCAGTGACCAAGAGACAGAGGCCGGGGCTCTGTGTCTCCTTGGTCTGGTGCAGATCAGAGCTGATGCCAGAGCGGCTCAGCTTTACCACTATGTGACGATGAAAGGGCTCAGGATGCTGGCCACAAGCATTAAGCCTCTCATTACTGACCAAATGCCTGACAGAAAGCAACTTCAGGAGAAAAAACGGACTTTGACTCACAGTTTGGGGGGGTGCAATCTATTATCATGGGGGGTGTCACAGAGACTGGTGATTTGACAATTACAGGCACGTATGGGAGCTCACTTGCTTCTTGGTAGACCAGGACGCAGAGAAAGAGAGAGAAAACAGAGCTGGAAGTATGACTCGACTATGACCCTCAAGGCCTGCCTCTCAGTGACCCTCAAAGTAGCATCACCGGCTGGGGACTGAATGTGCAAACACCAGAGCCCACTGAGAGCATCCAAGCCATAACGGATGTCCACCCTCCTCTCCTGCTGGAGCGCACACCTGGACTTTTGCCTCCGGGATGTTCCCACCGTGCTGGAAGCCAAATAGAAAGGAAAATGTAGAAAGCGTAGCGCAGAGGTGATCCCGTTCTACACGGATGTATGTATACACGTTTTCTTACCAGCTGGCTAGAGCGGTCTCCTTCAGAAGGCTGTGATGCAGGAGCCTGTTCCAGATCCTGTTTGGTTTGTACAAGGTGGCCACGCCCTCCTCCTGCACTGTACAAGGTCATCCTCCTCCTTTAGTCCTCATATTGTCTTTCTTGAGTGTTGGACAGTTCCTTGCTGTTGGATGCAGAAACACCTGGTGCCAACTCTTGTTCCAGGGAAATCTCCCTTTGTACATGGACAATCCGATTTACTGGATTAGAGAGAGTCCACATTATGGCCTCATCTTAACCAACTGCAGCTAAAATGGCTTACAGTTCCAAACAAGGCCAAATGCATTTCAGGGGTGAAGAATTCAACCTACGAATTTCGGGTGTGGGGACATGATTTACTTCAAAGAAAACTCTTACAATATCTCTTCCTTCCTTCCTTCCCTCCCTCCTTCCTTCCTTCCTTCCTTCCTTCCTTGTAAATCAGATGTCAATAACAACCTGGATCTGGTGAAATAGTCCAGCTCCATGGACTTAATGCTGTCTTAGCTTATTTGTGGGTTTATAAACAAACACGATGAAGAGGCTGCTCTGACGTAGAATCAGTGGAATCTAGTTGAACTCTATGGCTGATGGCTATGCCAGTGCGTTTCAATCCAGGGGGCTCTGTGTCTTTCACAGGGTGATTGGTCTGAAAGGAGGAAACAAATTTTTAACCTCTCTTCTCAGGCCTCATTACTGGGGATGTCACCAGGAGTAATTCTGGCTTCTTCTCTTTGTGAAATAGGTGTTTGCTTTGAGCATGAAGTGCAGACAAAGCGTTTCCAGGCCGGCAGGTGCATCGGGCGCACAGGTCGGCTCCAGGGCTGTCTCCTGGGCTCTTCGGGGCCACAGGTTCTTCTGAGCTGATGTTCAAGCTGCTTTCTGGCCACAGTTGACCCTGCTCTCCAGTCCTTTGGAGGAAGCAGTTTAAAGAGAATCTTTCCATGATGATTAATGTAGAACTAAGGTCAGGATTCTGATGTCACATAATTAAGGTTGTCATTTTTGTGCCTTTCTTCTAGGAAAAGGAGCTGATGGCAGCAATCCTGTTTTGTCCAGTTTTTCCCGGGGGGCGGGGAGGGCAACAAATATTTGTGATATAATCAAAGGGATCCAAGAATAGCAAAGAGCCCAATAACAATATCTGGGAATCACATAAGGAATGTGACATGGTGACCTTGAAATGGGTTCACCCAAGGGAGAGATGTCCTTGGAGGAAGCAACTATTACTGTAACAGTCATTACTGCTGCTCATCACTCACTTTGCGGGTTATGAAACACTTGCAAATTCACAGGCCCATTTCCCCTCTCAGCGCCGCTGTGAGGCAGCCAGAGAAGAGAGGTCTCTATTGGCTGCTGGGGAACTAGAATTTCACAAGGAAATGTAAGCTGTCTAACACCGTACATGCAGGAGTAGGTGGAGGCAGGTTTTGTGTAATCTGACCTTGGGACAGGTAGGCCACGCAGTTATGGAGAGCAGGTATTGAGTCTTTGGCAGAGAAAGCATCAGAGCCATTAGTGCCCCCAATCTTCTGCTTCTTGGCACACGGAGGTTGGGCTCCACCTGGGAAGGGGCTGCTAACGCTGTTCTCTTCTGGGGAGAATAGGTACTCCTGCCAGTCCTAGTCCACGGCGAGAGCCTATGGTTCAGACTGTGGGATCTGTGCTACTTCATCACTAACAGCAAAATGGGCGTCATGATCACTGAGTTAGAGGCAGAAAGGTATATATCACATGTTCTCTGTATAGGTAGAAGCTAAGATAAAGTGACCGTTAACGTAAAGTACTGAAGACCAGAGGCCGGAAGAGCAAAACACAGCTACAGAACAAGCTACACAGAAGAAAGATGCCCTAGTGTGCTTCAGCGATATGGAGTGAGTGTGTCTCACTGTACCGAGTGTTTATTTTATGAATGACTTTCAAAGGCTCCAACCCACATAAAAAATAAGCAAATGGAAAACAAATTATCCCAATTTGCATACATGCATTCACAAATAGTTACCACACTGTATTCAAGGGATGTGTACTATTATGGAGCATGAATTCCAAGGCAGATTTCTGGGAATTGAGATTTGACCTTCTCATGTCCATGGCTGTAAAAATAAAAGCACACTAATATGTTCTAAATTCCTAAGAGTGTCTATTAGTATTTGCAAAGGACCAGGGACATTGTTTCCCATGTACACTGCTGTATGGATGTGTGTGTGTGTGTCTGCACATGTTGGGTGCTGTCAGTCTGTGCTGGGCTCATATG